>NW_020717366.1:64866-86724 GCF_900518725.1 Notechis scutatus | reverse complement strand
CTTCCTTCCCTTCCCTTCCTTCCTTCCCTTCCTTTCCTCCCTTCCCTTCCTTTCCTCTCTTCCCTCCCTTCCTTTTCCTCCCCTTCCCTTCCCTTCCTTCCTCCCCTTCTTCCCTTCCTTTCCTCCCCTCCCCTTCCTTCCTTTCTTCCTTTCCTTCCTTTCCTCCCCTCCCCTTCCTTCCTTTCCTTCCTTTCCTCCCCTCCCCTTCCCTCCCCTTCCCTTCCCTCCCCTTCCATTTCAGTTCTAGAAAAGAAATTCCCCATTAGATGAAGCACTGCATTAGGAGTTACACAGGCATCTGTGCTATGAAATGCTGCACTTTTCTCCGTGCCAGAAGTTCCAAGCACCCGGCAGTAGGCAGCCTATATCAAAATTAGCCCACCGACTGTTTAATCTTTGCAAATTCCGGCAAAGAATCTTTGCCCTGCTCAAAACAGCCTTTTCTCTTTTTTTGGCCTGTTTTTTCCCAGGTTTTGAAAGCTAATCTCCAGACGGATAATTCCTCAAACAACGCCAAGTTCCCGGTGGCTGATTTGGTGTGCACGGCATCTCTGCGCCGAATCACCGTGTGCCTTTGCTTCGTCTGGTAAGCCAAGCGGAAGGAAGGAAGATGCCCCCCAAAAGAGAAATAGGGCAAAAGCAAAACAAAGGTTTTAATTTCACTTTGCTTTGTGAATATTGATAGTCCTCAACTTACGGACTGCAATTGGGATCAGAATATCTGTGGCTAAGCAAGGCAGGTGTTAAGCCCAATTTTACTTTTTTTTTTTTGCCCTGGTTGTTAAGTGAATCGCCACCGTTGTTAAGTGAATTACATGGTCATTAAGTGAATCTGGCTTCCCCCGGGCTTGCTGGGAAGGTTGCAGATGGCGGTGACTCCAGGACGCTGCAATCGTCGTACATTCGTGCTGGTTGCCAAAAGACCCGAACTTTTTTGATTCCCACGAGGTCATAAGGATGAGAATGGGTTGCGAGCTACTTTTTTCAGCGCTGTTGTGATTTTGAAGGGGTCCATAAATGGAAAGTTTGTAAGTCGAGGACAGCCTGTAAGAATTTTCACAGAGTTCCTTTCCTACAGGGAATTTCAAAAGCTGGATCTCTTTGCTTCAATTTCAGGAGAAGAGGAGAAATATTTTCCCCACAACAACAACCCAGTGAGGTGGGTTGGACTGGAAAAGCTGGCCCAAAGTCATCCAGCTGGCTTTCATGCCTAAGGCACAACTAGAACTCACCATCTCCTAGTGCTCAGTTCAAAGTCATCAAGTGGCTTTCATCTCTAGGCAGGACTAGAACTCACAATCTCCTAGGGCTCAGTTCAAAGTCATCGGTTGGCTTTCATCCCTAGGCAGGACTAGAACTTACAATCTCCTAGGGCTCAGCCCAAAGTCACCCAGTGGCTTTCATCTCTAGGCAGAACTAGAACTTACAATCTCCTAGGGCTCAACTCAAAGTCATCAGTTGGCTTTCATCCCTAGGCAGGACTAGAACTCACAATCTCCTAGGGCTCAGCCCAAAGTCACCCAGTTGGCTTTCAACCCTAAGGCAGGACTAGAATTCACAAACTCCTAGTGCTCGGTTCAAAGTCACCCAGCCGGCTTTCGTGCCTAAAGCAGGACTAATCAGCACCAGAGGCATTTTAATTTCATTAATCCATTGGCCGCTCCAGGTTCTCCACCAGCTTTGCCTATTATGGTCTGGCGATGGACCTGCAGAATTTTGGCGTCAGCGTCTACCTTATCCAGGTGATATTCGGTGCGGTAGACATTCCTGCAAAGTTGGTGGCTTTCCTTGTGATCTCCTATTCCGGCCGTCGGATCGCTCAGGCGTTGAGCCTCATCTTAGCTGGGCTGTCCATCGGGGGAAACATCTTTGTGTCCCATGGTAAGTTTCCAGGAACGGACCGACCAATAATTTTATTTCCGCAAAGCAAAATTATGTTGCAGTTGAGTTTTATCTTCACAACAACCCTGTAAGGTAGGACAGGCGGAGGAGTCGCCGGCCTGTACTTGCCTGGCGAGGTTTTGATAATATGCGCTTAGTTCTAATCACTATTTCTGAATCAATCAAACATTGAAGGCTGCAAATGGCCTGGAATTATTGCGGCAAATATCCCAGCGCGATTCACACACAGCTTCTTAGCCTGAAATCACAAGATAATTCTGGCAAAAATATGAAAGCTTGCAACACCCTTGAAGGCCAGCAGAGGGCAGCTAAGGGACAGAGAAAAACTGGGTTTTGGTGCCATCTAGTGTCTGTTTATGCATTTGCACAACCAAAACCTGAAAGCCGTTAATATCAGGGGTGTCCAACCTTGGCAACTTTAAGACTTGTGAACTTCAACTCCCAGAATCCACAAATTTTGAAGTTACCAAGGTTGGACACCTGATGTTATTCTGCATTTCTTTCAAACCACTGGTTTATTTTAGCCAATGTTTATTGTTCAACTGTTAAGTAGTTGCGACGGTAACTCTGGGCAGCTAACCTAGGATTAAAATTCAGCATGATATTTTTCTGGATGTGTGTCCAAATCAAGAAGACATATTCTGGCTGTATGGGATGCGCCGATTCACCCATAGGACTTTCCAAAGTAATATAACTACTAAGTAATATAACTAGGGTGCTGAACTAGAACTCGCCTCCTCCCAGTTTCTGATCCGGCACCTTCGCCAATAAACCAAAGTCACGTCACAGCAACACCCAGTGGTTTTCTGATCTTCTCTAGATATGCAGATTCTGAGGACCGTCTTTGCTGTCTTTGGGAAAGGATGTCTAGGCGCATCTTTCAACTGTGTCTTCTTATACACCGGAGAACTCTACCCTACAGTGATCAGGTACCACTCAGCAATATTCTGGGATAATGTTAAAAACAGCCCACCAAGGTCTATTTGCCTGTGAAAACATGGGAGGATGACTTTTGTTGCAGCATAATCATGGAATTAAAGAGAGGGAAATCTCAGAATACAGGAAGTCCTCCGCTTATGACCACCGTTGAGCCCAAAATTTATGTTGTTCAGTGAGACATTTATTAAGGGAGTTTTTGCGCCATTTTGCACAACTTTTCTTGCCACATTGGGTAAGTGAATCACACATCATCCTCATTTAATGACCCCATCATCCCTTGCGGGGTGGAGTCTGGGCAAATGAATGGAGCTACCAGAGTGTTTAATGGCCGGATGCCTTTCCTGTTGCCAATGAGGAGTTTCGTTCGGCAGATATAATCTCCTTGTGCCCAGAGGGAGAAATATCTGCCTCTACCTAGGATTGAACTCGCAGCCTCCTGATTGTGAGGCGAGAGCTCCGCCTCTAGGCCACTGCGCCACTCTGTTCAGTGAATCCCTGCAGCTGTTAAATTACTAACATGGTTGTTAAGTGAATCGAGCTTTCCCGTTAACTTGGCTTGTCCGAAACTCACAAAAGGTGATCACGGTGACTCCTGGACACCGCAACCGTCATAAGCGCGAGTCGGTTGTCAAGCAGTCCGAACGTAAATCATGTGACCATGGGGATGCTGCAAGGAAGGTCATGTGTGGGTCGCTTAACGACCGTACCGCTTAACAACGAATTTTTCCAACTCTCCATTGTGGCTGTAAGCCTAGGGCTAACTGTGTGCTATAACTCCCAAGTGCCCAGGCCAGGTGCAAGGGATATTGGGAGTTGTAGATCGACCACACCCAGGGAACTGAGTTGCCCCTACCCGGGTGAATGATGAGCCTAAGAAAAACTGAATCCTTCCCTCTGTTGCGTATCAGGCAAACCGGAATGGGCTTTGGAAACACCATGGCCCGTGTCGGAGGGATTGTGGCCCCTCTGGTGAGGATGACCGGCGAGTATCTTCCATCCCTTCCCCTTGTCATCTATGCCACGGCCCCCATCATCTCTGGGATGGCTGCCTGTTTCCTGCCCGAGACTTTAAATGTGCCGCTACCAGATACCATAGAAGACGTGGAGACCAGGTCAGTTGTAATAGGGACTCGCTGGTCCTTGTTTGTTGGGTGCTTAATTGCCTCTTGAAAATTCTTTCTAGATTAGGGTGGTGGGAGGGGAGGGGAAATGGGAAGGATCTGTTTTAGGAGACAGTTGACATCAAGCGAATCAAAAGGCGCGTTTTTGAATTAATAAGCCAGGATCCATCAACGTTGGGCCTTGATTTAGTTCAATGTTTCTTGGTGAGAGTTTTCAAAAAGTGGTTTGCCATCGCCTCCTTCCTAGGGCTGACAGCAAGTGACTGGCCCAGGGTCACCCAGCTGGCCTTGTGCCTAAGGCAAGACTTTAACTCGCCATCTCCTGGTGATTGGCCCAAAGTCACATAGCTCAGGGGTCTCCAACCTTGGCAACTTTAAGCCTGGTGGACTTCAACTCCCAGAATTCCCTAGCCAGCAAAGTTGGCTGGGGAACTCTGGGAGTTGAAGTCTGCCAGGCTTAAAAGTTGTCAAGGTTGGAGACCCCTGACATAGCTGGCTTTCATGCCTAAAGCGGGACTAGAACTCCCTGGCTCCTGGTGATTGGCCCAAAGCTACCCTGCCTAAGGTGGGACTAGAACTCATCACATCCTGGTGATTGGCCCTAAGTCACCCAGCTGGCTTTCATGCCTAAGGTTAAACTAGAACTCCCCATCTCCTGGTGATTGGCCTAAAGTCACCCAGTCAGTATTTATGTCTAAGGCAGCACTAGAACTCACAGTCTTCTGGTTTCCAGCCTAGTGTCTTGACCACTGCAACAAACTACCTTTCAATATTTTGTGTTACTTTGCCAAGTGGATGCCTTAAACTGCCCCCCCCCCCCCCCCCGCCGCCTTTAAATTCTTCTTCCTCTTTTAAAATTGTCCTGTCTTAGGAACACGGAGGGAGAAAAGCGAGAAAACGGCAGAAAAGACCAGGTTTGTCATCCAGGCGCAGTTCTGCTGGATATGACAGAAATCAAAGAGACAGAAAAAGATCCCAGGCTACCAGAAAACCTGCGAAACACAGAAGGAGTTAAAACGGAAGCTTGCTCTGACATCCCCAAAGGAGCCATCACGATTTCCAATGCATTATGATAATGTTATTAAACTCAGTAATAGCTCCTTTTAAAAACAACAAAACATCATCTTGCTTTCTTACAGCATATCCAAGTGGAGGCATTTCCTAACTAGAAAATTCCAAATAAGGGTGAACAACCAAGATTAACCCAGAGATGGGTTTTGAAATCTGTCTGCAACTGATCGGATTTTTAATATCATCAATTGGTTCCTCTTCCTTGCTGGGGAGGCCGAAAGTAGAAAAAGAAAAGTTTGTTTGTTTGTTTGTTTGTTGCCTGCATTGTTTTTACAAAGAACTCAAAGTGGCCAGCATATCCAACACAGCTTTCTCCTCCTGTTTTCCCCACAACAACAACAACCCAGTGAGGTGGGTTAGGCTCAGAGAGAGAGGGACTGGCCCAAAGTCACCCAGATGGCTTTCATGCCTAAGGCGGGATTAGAACTCACCACCTCCTGGTGATTGGCCCTAAATTATCAAACTGGCTTTTGTACCGAAGGCAGGACTAGAACTCCCAGCCTCCTGGTGATTGGCCCGAAGTCACTCATTCAGTTTCCATGCCTAGAATTCACCGTCTCCTGTTGATTTGCCCAAAGTTACCCAGCCGGCTTTCATGCCTAAGGCAGGACTAGAATTCACTGTCTCCTGGTTTCTAGACTGGTGCCTTAACTAGTAGACTAAACTGGGTCTCACTGACAGTATAATTATAGTTAGCTGGGAAATGGCACCTATAAATCCAAATTAAACATTGAAACGAAAAAAACCCTTTAATTTGAAAATACCCAAGTGATTGGGTTCTGTAATACACAATGCCCCCAAAATAGACAACGATTCAGTTTAAAGTGACCGTTTGTTTCTCACAACATCTTGAGATGACAACCTCCAATTCTACTGGATTGACATGTGCAGATAATCCTTGACCTACGGTCATTCATTAAACAACTGTTTGAAGTTTATAATGACACTAAAAAAAAGAGACTTCCATCCAATTGCTTCTCATACTTACGACTTGCAGCCTCTCCACAGTCACGTGATCAAAAAATTCATGTACTTGGCAATCTACATGTATTTATGACAGCTGCTCCTCATTTGCGACCATTCCAGCAGGCCTCTAACAATCCAAATCAATGGGGAAGGGAGCCAGGTTCACTTAACAATTGCATGATGTGATTTGGTTTAACGACCATGATTTAAAAAAAACAAACGGAAAATCAGTCACAACTCACATAAAAAACGCCCCTTGCTCAACCGTGGAAATTCTGCTCCCAACGGTGGTTTTAAGTCAAGGTTGTAAGTCCCAACTGTATGAACTCAAGTCTTTTTACAAGTTTCCTTTGGAAAGATAAATCAGAGCAAAACTTTTGGGGAAAGAAAGAAAGGCAGTTAAAACTTGGGAAGTAGTTATCTAACCGAAATATAGCAACCTGTGCAAAGTTCACAATCTGCAAGGCTGAATAATGGGCCAGCCTTTGCAATAAAAACCCAAATCGAGGGATATCTCGGGGAAAAGACTCCATGTGTGCAAATATGTTACATTCAATTTTACTAGGCCTATTAGAAAAGGAACAATTAGCTGTTCCTATTATCTAATAAACTAATTATAAAGGACTGAGTTGCCATGCCATATTTAGCGAGGTCAGTGGAAAAAGGGGGAGGTTAATGTGTTGGGTTATTCTGATTTGCAAATAGATATCCCAGTCTTTTAATCTACTAGACTTTTAAACTACTCTTCCTCAACAGAAAAATCAAAATAACAGCATTGGAAGGGACCTCAGAGGTCTTCTAGTCCAACCCATTAAAAAAAGCATTACTGTAATTGATCCCGACGGCTAATTCCAAAGAGCTTCAGTTTCCATCCATGTCATGGAAACACCAAAAAACAGAAATGCCCCATTTCTTCTACTCAGTCCTCCAAGAAAACGATCTTGGAGGGAACAAGATGTCGAGAGAAGGTGTCAGTCTAGCCATTGTAGGACTCAGTGGCAAGGCGTGGCAAGGAGAGAGAACATGGCTGCAAGCAACAAATCACACCTATTTCTTTCTCTGTGGCCGGTAGGGAAAAGGCTAGAGATGTATTGAAAGTTGGCAACTTTTGAGTTATATGGACTTTAACTCCCAGAATTCCCCAGCCAGCCATGATGGGGAAAATAAAAAGTGGATTATTTTTTTTGCAAAGCATGAAACTTCCTTGAAGCTTTATTCATCGGCTGATGCAGCTAAAGTTTTTCAGCAAAAAAAAAAGAAAGGTTTAACAGAACAACACAGTTGGAAGGGACCTTGGAGGTCATCCAGTACACCCCCCCTGCTTCAGCAGGAGACCCTCTCCCATTTCAGACAAACGGCTGTCCACTCTCTTCTTAAAAACCTCCAGTGATGAATCACCCACAACTTCTGGTGGTAAGCAGTTCCACTGATTCATTGTTGTAATTGCTGCCAGGAAATTGTTCCCTTTTGTTCGACTTTAGTTCTCAAGGCAGCCCATTCAGGGCTCCGCAAAGGAGACAAAAACTGATTTTAATTGCTGGTTTCTCTTGGCCATCTAGTTAGCGTGTGTGTGTGTGTGTTGCACATAACAACAACAACAAGGAAAAAAATCCTCAAACTGGCTCTATTGAACTGCCTTCAATTCAAGGACTGACCTTGCCTTGCCAATTTGATTCAGAACACTTCCTGGCTTGGAGAGTTGATCCAACAGCTGTGAAATCCAGCCATCCCACCCTATCTCTTCCCCAAGAAACAACAACAAATAAAGAATATCGCATATTATCTTTGTAGCCCCTATCAGGCAGATAAGCTTGGGGGGGGGGGGGAATCCGATGATGCCTTCTTAGGAAATTGTTTAACCAGGATAACTCAGGGCTGTCTGTCCACGCAACTTGTTAATTGTTCACTAACTACAGAAACCAGTTTGAGCAAGAAGAGCCAGCTTAAAAAACAGCCCCCCCTCCACCAAAAAAAAAAGAGCTGTAATATCTAACGACCAAAATCTAATTTTGAAAATCTCTGTTTCCTTTCAGGGGCTGAAGGGGAGTTTCCTTCCCCTTTACCCCATCCCTAGAACCAGCCCAATTTTTTTTTTTTGCAGTTTTAATAGTCCCCTCCTCCACTGAATAGAATATAATATAATAGAATAGAATAGAATAGAATAAGGAATAGAATAGAATAGACTAAGGAATAGAATAGAATAGAATAGAATAGAAAATATGGAATAGAATAGAATAGAATAGAAAATATGGAATGGAATAGAATAGAATAGAATAGAATAGAATAGAATAGACTTAGGAATAGAATAGAATAAACTAGAATAAAGAATAGACTAGAATAAATTAGAATAAAGAATAGACTAGAATAAACTAGAATAAAGAATAGACTAGAATAAGGAATAGGAGGAGAGGAGAGGAGAGGAGAGGAGAGGAGAGGAGAGGAGAGAAGAGAAGAGAAGAGAAGAGAAGAGAATTCTTTATTGGCCAAGTGTGATTGGACACACCAGGAATTTGTCTTGGTGCAAATGCTCTCAGTGTACATAAAAGAAAAGAGACATTCGTCAAGAGTCAAGAATCATTAAGCAGGAGAAATAATTTAATGAAAAGAAATTGTCTTTCTTCTTCATCGCTTGTTGACAACTGCTTGGATTCCTTCTTTGCGAGGAAGCGTGTGAATTCAGGACAAGTCCCACAAAAAAAAGGGGGGGGAATCACATTTCTCTTAGCCAAGGCAGCCTTGCCAGCTTTTCATTCTGTTCTCACACCCCTCCTGCCTAATATTTATCCCCCCCCACACACACAATACACACACACACACACACACACACACACGCCACGTCCTGCTCCCATTTTCATGAATGGCTGTATTTTCCGCTCCGTTCCTTGCCTCCCCGGCTAATCCTTCCAAAAACCTTGGGACCTTGAACCCAGCGATTAGGTCTTGCGTAATCCCACCCCAGGAGAGAAAACAGGGGCCCCCTGCAACAAACTTTTGCAAGCACCCCCAAGATCACAGTTCACACCGAAGCATCCTCAAAAACCTCCCACCACCACAGATGGTTTTTAAGAGAGGAAGGACGAAGTCCGCCTTGGCCGGGGGTGCCCGGCTCCAACTTTGCAACCCCAGGTCGCCACCATGGCCTCGGTGTGCTTTTAATCCCTCCGCCCGCCTGGTCCCCTCCAGCAATGTTTTCACTGGCCGCCAAGCGAGCCTGGGAATAACTTTTTCAAGATGCTGAGCCTGAATTCAGAAGAGGAAAGTTGTTGTTGTTGTTGCTTTTTTCTCCAGTGCCAGAGAAAGGCTGGATGGGGCTGGCATGATTTCCAGAGAATCTGGCCCGGAACGCCGGTGAATTCCTAACTGGAAATCCTCATTCTGGCTTTCCAAAAGGCTCCGTTTCCGCCATGACATTCGCTGAGCTCCTGGACCAGATCGGCGGCATGGGCCGCTTCCAGATCCTCCAAGTCACTTTGTTGGTGACCCCGATTTTATTAACAGCCAGCCATAACCTGCTCCAGAATTTCTCAGCCGGGATACCCGATCACCATTGCCGGGTCAGGCTAGCGTACAACGGCACTGATGCCCCTACCAACTGGACTCAAATGCCAACTGGGGAGGAAGATCTCTGGGGGATTCCCAAAGATGCCAGCGGGCAACCTGAGAAATGCCTCCGCTTTGTGGCCACCGAGTGGCCTCCACTGAATGCCAGCGCCGAAGTTGGGGGCAACGGCACAGGCACTGCGACCGAACCGTGCAAGGACGGATGGGTTTATGACCGAAGCATCTTCACTAACACCATCATTATGGAGGTGAGAGGGCAGAGGTGGAGGTGGGGGGAGGGGGAGGGAATGGCGATTGGATCTGGATTCTGCTAAGGCTTATGTAAGTCCAATTTTGAACCCCTGCAAAAAGCCAGGCTCCAAAGCGTTGAGCTATCAGCCATGCGACACATCTTGGTGGGTAGCTAAATTTTGGAAGGGGACAGATTACATTCTTGAAAATAAGTTTGCTTTTTTGAACCTTCTTTTAAGAGTTGATGGGTTGCCAGGGGTCTCCAAAATGTTTCCCACCCCCCCATGGATGCAAAGGAAGCTTCCACGGGTGGAGGTGACCTCAATTTTTGTGGGGGTGGGGGCAGGGAAAGAGAAAATCAACATGTTGAGACTAGGACTGGAAAAAGCAAGATTCTGGCAGAAATGTCCTTATTTTTTTTCTCCGTGCTAAGTATACAGAACAAAGAATGAAAGAGTTGAAAACCCCGGCTCCAGCAAGAGATTCTGTACCATTCTGGACAAGGGGCCATCCAATCACTTCTTAAAAACTTCCAGCTGAAATTATCTTGTCATGTATAGATGAATCTATTTATTTATTTTAAGAATCAGGGACTTTATGCAATTTTTCCCCTAATCGCTCCAATTGACTAGGGAGCAATTATTACCTACCCATCCTGTTCTTTTTTTACAAAAAAATATTAACGAGCCTGTTTTTAATAGGCATTCAGCCTCAGCTAAATAAGATGGAGTAGAGTTCATCTAACATAGTTAACTAGGATGCAAGGAGTGAGGTTAGAAGGTCATGTGAAGGAGGAAGAGGAGAGATTCCACCAGCTAATCCAGATGAGGTTTAGATTTAACCCTGAATAAAATATTCAGCCCTGGAATGATTTGCCTCCAGAACTTGTGGCTGCTCCAACATAGCTGGCTTTTAAGAAGAAACTGGACAACCATTTGTCTGAAATGGCATAGGGTTTGCTGCCTGAGTAAGGGGTTAGACTAGATGACCTCTGAGGTCCCTTCTGTTATTCTGTTCAATGAAGTTTTCCCGCTCCTACCTTCTGATCTTTGTTGCCCCCCCCTTCTTACTGTTTAAATAAGTTTTATCTTTTTGTAGCCGTTCTTCCCCCTATGGTTTCTACTTTGGATACATGCAATTGTTGGAAAAACACCAGTTTGAAATATATTTATTAAATTTATGTGACGCCCCTGTGTCTCTCTTTCCAAAGTGACCGTGGGCTGCCTGCAAATCAAAGACATCGGTCATTCACACAAGTTAATGCCCCTGAGGCGATCTTGATTTTATTGGTGTGCTAGATCAGGGGGTCTCCAAAACCTTGGTGACTTTTAAGACTTGGGGACTTCCAGAGTTCCTGGAATGAGGTTAGAAGAGAAGAGAGAGACTCCACCGATTAATCCAGAAAGGGCTTAGATTCAGCCCTGAATGAATTACACGTAGTCCTTGACTTACAACAGGCCGAAGGACTCTGGGAGTTGAAGTCCACAAGTTTGGAGACCTCAGATCTAGAATGACCACAGAGCTGGCTGGGGAATTCTGGGGGTGGAAGTCCACAAATCGCCAAATTTGGAGACCCCCCCGATTGATATCCTGCCTTGAGCTCAAGAGTTCCCTCCTTCCAGTTTTCCCTGGAACAACAACCCTGCGAGGGAGGTTGGGAGGAGAGAGGGAGAAACTTGCCCAAAGAAACACTCAAGGGAGATTTGGTGGCTAAAGGGAGATTTTTGACTCTGGGTCTGCTGTGTTGTGTGATTGGGAGTCTAAGGAAATGAAGCATTCTCGCAGGCATTTCTGGGTCTCTGTCTCTCTAGCCTCCTCTAACTTTTTTCCCTTCCACCAGTGGGACCTGGTTTGCAACCGGAAGACACGGAGACAGATGGCCCAGTCCATTTACATGGGAGGAGTTCTTGCTGGTGCTCTTATACTCGGGAGCTTAGCAGACAGGTGGGTGTTCACAAGCAGAGCCATGCTTTGGGGTGAACATAGCTGGAAACTGGGGGATGCAACAGGGATGGATTAATATCCCACTTCTACCACCAATCCTGCCTCTCTAAGTTTGTGGAAGTCTTCCCCCTCAGCCCTCTCCCTGTGGCCTCTCCAAAAAAAAGAGAGAGAAGGAGTAAGGGAAAGGGAAAGGGAAAAAGAAGACAAAGAGAAAGGGAAAAGAGAAAAGGGAAAGAAGAAAAGGAAAGGAAAGGAAAAGAGAAAGGAAAAAAGAAAAAAAAGGAAAGGGAGGCCTACTTTCCAGGTTCTAATTAAGAAACTAATCCTCATTGTGTTGGACAAAGGGCAGGGGATGTATAGGTAGACCTTGACTAACATGATTGGGACAAGAATTTCCACCGATAATAAAGGTGGTTATTTAACTGAGCCATTCCCAACTTCATGAGCTTTTCCGCCACACTTGTTAAGCAAACCCCTGCAGTTATTAAACGAATCACAGGGTTAAGCAAATTCAGGCTTCCCCCATGGCCGTAGCTTGTTGGAAGCTTACTGGGAGGGTCAGAAATGGTGACCATGTTACTCTGGGCCACTGCAACCATCGTAAACACACACCCATTGTGCCCAGTGCCTTGATCATAAGACCACATTGTGGGATGCCACAACGGTCATAAGTGCGAGGACCAGGTCCCAAGTCACTTTTTTCGGTGCCATCCTAACTTTGAATGGTCGCTCAACAAATGGTGGTCAGCCGAGGGCTACGAATCCTGCTAATAATATCAATATACTTATTTATGACTGTAACCTCTGAAGAATGGAGAATTGTTCCCATGGATTGATGCAGAATTCTGTGCCGCAGGTTCGGCCGCAAAGCGATCATAACGTGGTCCTACCTCCAGCTGGCTGTCTCGGGGGTGTGCACGGCTTTTGCCCCCAACTACGCAGCCTACTGTGCCTTCCGGTTCCTGGTTGGCATGGCGCTCTCTGGCATTGTCCTCAACTGCATGTCTTTAGGTAAGACGGGAGGAAGTTGGTCAAACTTGGGGGGGGGGGGGTGGGACTAAAGGACCTACAGGCCCCCTCCCATCTTTGTTAAACATGTTAAACAAAACCGGCTCAGGGGGGGGGAGGAGAGGTGGGAGGGATGGGAAAAACAAAATATTTACAGGATTCCAGAGTTTTAAAGGCCACTTTTAAAGCTTCCACTTTGCAGCCGGTTCTTTAAACTATGGCTTCTCAATCACTTTTTTTAAAGATGGGTGGATTCCAGTTCCCAGAATTTCCCAGCCAGCCATACATGGGACTTCAACTCCCAGAATTCCCCAGCCAGCAAGTTTTGAAATGTGTAGATTTCAACTCCCCAGAGTGCTGGCTGGGAAATTCTGGGAGTTGAAGTCCACGTATCTTAACGTTAACTTTTAAAACAGATTTTCCCAGAATTTCCCAACTGGCATGCTGGGAGTTGAAGTCCACAGATCTCAAAGCATGCTGACTGTGGAATTCTGGGAGCTGGAAGTCCACATGCCTCATAGTTGCCAAGGTTGAGAGCAGCACTGCCCTAAATCCTCCCTTTTGTGTGTGTAAAGTGAGGGAAGTGATATTTCAGTGCAAGTCTAAACACACTTTCTACTCCATTCAGCCGGTTCTTGATTCTCAGAACTGACAGGGTAGCTTTTTTCCCCCAGTGCAAGAAATCTGGATGTTGCAAAGCCCCACCAGTTGGATTTGGGCCTGACAAGACTGCTGTTGGGAGCAAATTTTATTTAGCGAGGTTATTTTGCAGCCTTGCACTTTTGTGCATTCCTGACTCTCTGAGCAATGTTTTGTCCTCAGCGTGCTGCAGACCTGTCCAAATATTTATCTCTGCGGTTTGCCATACCTGAGCCTTAATTCGATTAAGGCCCACTGGGAAGAAACAGGTCATATGATTTGCGGAGAATGCAGGAATAATTGGAGGGGAGCGGGAGAGAAACATCACGGCCCCTCGGACACAGGGAGGAAAACGATGCAAGCAGAACCTTATGGCATCTTGCATTGCCAATTGAAGTTGGGGAAAAGGAGGCCATGTGGTGCTGTTGAACACTCCCTGGCCACTTTGCGTTATTCAGAAATAACTTTTCAAAAGTCTTTTCCACCCCCATGATATGGAGCAACGTATTATTGCTTGCTACTGTCTGAACAGAGAAGAGGTTTAATGTTGGAGGAGAGGAGCATTGGATTGGAAGTTAAGATGGAAATCAGTTGCGATGGGTAAAGCAGGCACCTTCAAAAGGACTTCAACTCCCAGAATCCCCCAGCCAGCATGCTTTAAGACAGGGGTCTCCCCAACCTTGGCAACTTTTAAGCCTGCAGGACTTCAACTCCCAGAATTCCTCCTCCTCCAGTCATGTTAGCTCAGGAATTCTGGGAGTTGAAGTCCTCCAGGCTTAAAAGTTGCCAAGGTTGGAGACCCCTGCTTTAAGAGGGGTGGATTTCCAACTCCCAGAATTCCTCCACCTGTATGCATGGTCAACTCCCAGAAGCCTGCTAGCTGGTTAGGGAATTCTGGGAGTTGAAGTCCACCCCTCTTAAAATTACCACGCTTGAGAAACCATGGTGTAAAGCAGGGGTGTCTAACCTTGGCAACTTTAAGCCTGGAGGACTTCAACTCCCAGAATTCCTGGCTGGGGAATTCTGGGAGTTGAAGTCCTCCGGGCTTAAAGTTGCCAAGGTTGGACACCCCTGGTGTAAAGCTAACAAGATTAATGCCCATGCTTTCTTCTTCCTTTGCATTAGTCCTGGAATGGGTGCCCACCAACATCCGTACCATTGCTGGCACCCTGGTGGGTTATTCCGCCACCTTTGGCCAAATCATCCTTCCTGGTCTGGCTTATGCGCTTCCCGATTGGCGCCAGCTGCAATTCACGGCCTCCATGCCGTTCTTCATTTTCTTCATATACTCGTGGTGAGCAGGGAGCATCTTCGCGGAGGCCTTTCCTAAAAACCTGATGGCGAAGTGAATCGCTGCGGTTCTTAAGTTAGCAACACGGTTGTACAGCGAATCTGGCTTCCCCGTTGACTTGGCTTGTCCGAAGGTTGGAAAAGGGGATCATGGGCCGCGGCAACCGTCATAAATAGGAATCCGTGGCCAAGTGCCTGGATTTTGATCCTGTGATAACGGGGATGCTGCAGTGGTCGTTAAGTGTGAAAAAAGGGTCACCGATCACATTTTTCAGTTCTGTGGCCATTTTGAGCGATTGTGAGAACTACCCGTATAGCTTCTTATTCCTGGTCCTGGGTTCAGATCTCATCCCCTGCCTCAAATTCACATTTTGGAGATTGATTTTGCTCATTTTCCACTCCTGGTTCTGTGCCATTTTTGAATGGATGGTTCAGGGGGTCCCCAACTTTGTGACTTGGTGGCCCAGCCAGGGGGTGGAGGGGAAGAGGGGAACTGGGCCACAGGCGTGGCATGCTGGCAACACATGTGCGCTTGGGCCACAGCCCGGGGTTTGAGAACCCCTGATCTAGTTTAAGAGTGCTGTTTCTGGTGGAAGAGGTTAGTCTTTCCGAAGTCACCTGATTGGTCTTTTCCACCCAGGTGGTTTGCAGAATCGGCCCGGTGGCTGGTGCTGTCCGGCAAGGCAGACCAGGCGGTCGACGTGTTGAAGAAAGTGGCTCAGCTGAACGGGAAGAAAGATGAAGGAGAGAAACTCAGCACCGAGGTACGAAGGGTAGATCAAAATCAAATGGAGGTTAGTGGGGTTGATGCTCTTGTTCGTCAGATTTGATGGTGGGAACGGAGTCTTTTAGAAATGGGAGGTTTCTGATCTTCGGTTTGAAAGAAACCAGGTTGGGGGATGACGGTTGAGTTCAGGGGTGCCCAACCTTGGTGACTTTAAGACCTGTGGACTTCAACTCCCAGAATCCCCCAAAATGCTGGGGGTTCGTGGCCACGTTGTAGTAAGCAAAAACGGCTGCAAACCTAAAACCAGGGAATAATTAGTCTCAGGATCTGCCACCCTGTCGACACCCAAGTTTCTAGACCTCATGGTTGCTTGGAGAGCAAGATCTTTAGGGATGCTGGCTGGGGAATTCTGGGAGTTGAAGTCCACAGGTCTTAAAAAGTTGCCAAGGTTGGAAAACTCTTGGTTTAGTCTGAGTGGCCTGTTTACTGAAGTCGATCCCTCAGTTTTGAAAGCCAAAAGATTCCTCTTTGGTGGGATCTACAGGGGTTGACACCGATTTGAGAATCCCAGCTGAACTCCTCCTGGCGGATCTGGTCCCAGAGCCAAGGTCCTTGTGGGAGGGGATAACAGGGGCTGGTCCTGCCAACGAAATCCAAAAATGCCAGTTCCGTTGGGCCAAATGAGATAGAACCTTGCGAGAAAACACTCCAAAACTTGAGAGAGTCTCCGCTTGTGGCACTCGTTTGTCCCCTTTGTTGTTGGGTGTTAGGTCTTGAAATCCAGCATGCAGAAGGAAATGACTTTGGCCCAGTCATCCTACACCTTCGCCTCCTTGGCCCGGACGCCCACGGTACGCCGGATCTCCTGCTGCATTTCCAGCGTGTGGTACGTGTCAACTCGTAAAGCATTACTGGCCTCCTTTTGAGTTGCCATGGGGGGCGGGGGGAACCCTGAAGGAGCAGCAAGGAAATCAAAAAGTAAAAAAACAGAAGTACATTCCATACACACCTCACCAAGGCGTCTCCCAGGTTTCCAATCCAGTTGCAGGCGCATGGTGTCTAGAGCCCACGAAAAGTCCTCAGTTGGAGAACGTGATTGATGACACACCGGCCATGAAGATGCTCCAGTTGGAGAATGTGATTTATGACACACCCAGGGGGAAAGGGGGAAACAGGGCATAGTTGCACCATAAATTACCTGTGGCAAAGCTGTCTTCATTAGGATTACTGCCAACATGTTGCTCCTAATAAATAATTGGATTTCTTTTGAAGTTTGGCTCGAGGCTCATGATTTGATTAGGGCTTCTGTTGGAACCCTGACAGTATGTTTCCGTGGGCACCCTCCCTTCCCTAACAATCTCATTCTCAGAGCCACCATGTGGACTAGAAAGTTGAGTGTCAACCTCTGCAAGATTCAGGCAGACCCAGAGGACCTATTCCTTCCCCGGTTTTAGGTTTGCAACCAGTTTTGCTTACTACGGCCTGGCGATGGACCTCCAGCATTTCGGCTTCAGCATCTACCTCATCCAGGTGGCCTTTGGTACCATTGATATCCCTGCCAAGCTGGGCTCGGCCATCGGCATGAGTTACATCGGAAGGAGGACCACGCAAGCTTCGTCCGTCATTTTGGCCGGGCTGGCCATTCTGGTCAATATCTTGGTGCCCTCAGGTGAACCATCTGAAGTTGTTGCAGGTGCCGCGGGAAGCCATCTTTAGCTCACTCTGCCCAAAATTAATGTGACTTGAATGCCACCAACTCAAAAACAAAGAATAGGGATAGTTCTCGGGTTATGGCAGAAAGCGGAACTGGAATTTCCAGGTATACGCAGTGCAATTATAAAGCATTTTATGTACTGGTAGTCCTTGACTTACAACCATTCCTGTAGTGACCAAAGTGACAACAGCACTTGTAAGTCAAGATGGCAACCACTAAAGCTCCGCCCCCTTTTGCAAAACCTGGCTGGCATTAGCAAAAGCTAAAATAAAATAAAAAAGGCACCTTCAACAAGGTGGATATTTTGTTAAATTTAGATTAAGGCTTATCTTGAATCAGATTATCGAATTTTGGCAACTTTAAGGCCCGTGGACTTCAACCCCCAGAATTCCCCAGCCAGCATAGCTATTGGGAATTCTGGGAATCGAAGTTCTCAAGTCTTAGCTGGGTGGGGAATTCTGGGAGTTGTAGTCCCCCCCCCCCCAATCTGAAAGTTGCCAAGGTTGGACATGACTGTCCTAAAGATTTATTGTGGCTCCTACCTTCCAACGGAAGGAAAGGATCCCATGAATTTTGACAATACAGAATTCGTTTTAGCACGGATTGTCCGAACATTCCAGTTTTCACCGCCGTTGTTTTTCCTCCCCTGCCGTTCTTCACCCTTTACTGAAGATTTACGGACACTGAGGACGTTTTTGGCCGTGCTTGGCAAGGGGTGTCTCGCATCTTCTTTCAACTGTCTGTACCTGTACACTGGAGAACTGTACCCCACAGTGATCAGGTATGTGGCCCCAATGCCTCCGAGGCGCTTGAACCCTTGTCTGGTTTTCAAGACTTCGTAACAGGGTTTTTTTTTTTCCCCCACCAACACTTCGATGTCTTGCTGTTGCTTGATCCAAACAGTCGAATGATCCTCTTTGGGTCACGTTATTACACACCTGGTGCAGAACCAGGAGTGGGAAATTAGCAAAAGGAATCTCTAAAATGTGAATTTGAGGCAGGAGGTGAGATTTGAATCCAGACCCAGGAACGAGAACAGATAGTTCTTGACTTGTAACCGGAGTCGGGACCAGAATTTCCATCGCTCAGCGGGACAGTTAAGGGAGTTGTGCCTGATTTAATGACCTTGTTTTGCCACCACTGTAAAGTAAATCATGCAGTTGTTAAGTGAATTTGGGTTGCCCCGCTGATTTTGGTTGTTGGAAGCCGCCTGGGAGTCTCAAATGACAATCACAAGACATGATACACATCATAAATAACATGCTGGTTCGTAGTAGTCCTTGACTTACAACACTTCTTTTAATGACCGCTCAGTTACAACAGCACTGCAAATGAGACTTACGACCATTTTTCAGAGTTACCACCTTTGCAGCACCTAATCACGTGATCAAAATTCAGGTGCTTAGCAACTGCTTCATACTTATGACCTGGGGTCACGTGATCCCCTTTTGCGACCTTCTAGCAAGCAACGTCAATGGGGAAGCCACATTCACTTCACAACCACGTTATTAATTTTACAACTGCAGTGATTCCGTTAACGTGACAAGAAAGGTCATTAAATGGGGCAAAACTTAACCAACGTCTTGCTTAAGGTAACATTTGAGCTCAACTCTGGTTAAGTCGAGGACTACACGTACCTGAACTTTGATCACGTAACCGTGGGGATGCTGGGACAGTCAGAAGGGGAAGACCCACAGCAAGCCAAGATCAAAACACGCCATTCCTAAAAGGCAGGCTAGGAGTGGAATTCAGGCATTCATTTCTCCTTTCATCGGTTTGTGGTTTTGTGTCCTTTAAAGGCGGTTTTCTTGCCGTTGCAGACAAACCGGGATGGGGCTCGGGAGCACCTTGGCCCGCGTGGGTGGCATTGTGGCGCCCATGATCAAAATGACGGGTGAACATTGCTCCTATCTTCCGTCGCTCATCTACGGGACGGCCCCCATCCTCTCTGGCATTGCCGCCGTCTTCCTGCCCGAGACCCTCAACGTGCCGCTTCCTGATACTATAGATGAAGTGGAAGGGAGGTGAGTTTCTTGCACGCTCGGAAAAGCGAGTGTGATAACGCTGATAGGGCTCGGTGGGGGAAGGTGTTTGACTGGGGTCCAGGTTCGAGTCCTCCTATGAGCCACAGAAGCTCACTGGCTGATTCTGGCCTGTTCTGCCCGCTCAGCCAGGCTGGTGCAATGGGGTAGTAGACGCTAGACCAGGAATGGGGAGAGACCAGGGTTTCTTAATCTTGACCACTTGGACTTCAACTCCCAGAATCCCTGGTTGGAGAATTCTGGGAGTTATTTAATGTCTTATTTGTATCCCACTTTATTATTTTTATGGATAACTCAGCGAACACGTCCAACACAGCTTCTTCCTCCTATTTTCCCAACAACCACCACCCTGTGAGGTGGGTTGGGCTAGGACAACATAGCTGGCCCCCGTCAACCACTTGGCTTTCATGCCTAAGGTGGGACTAAAACTCACAATCTCCGGGTGATTGGCCCAAAGTCACCCAGCCAGCTTTCAAGCCCAAGGCAGGATTAGAACTCATGGTCTCCTGCTTTCTAGCATGGTGCCTTAGCCGTTAGACCAAACTGGCTCTCCGAATCGAAGTCCATCCAACTTAAAGCGTTGCTTGCGATTTCCGCTTGTTTTTCAATATTCCAGAATAACGCCGGAGCGACAGTCCCTTACCGTTCAGAGCCAAGAACCAGTTTTGCTCCAGAAATTGGACCAAGGGAGAAGAACCCTGGATGGTGAAATTTGCTAAGATGGGGAAAGCGAGGAATCGGAAATTATTGCAAGTTTATTAGACATCTTTAATTGGGTTTTTTGTTTTTGTTTTTTTTGCCTTTGGGCTGGAAGTGGGATTTTCAGATTTAAAAAAAAAAAATCAACCAAATAAATGAATAATTGATGAAAATTGTAGTCATGCCTCTCTGATATTTGGAAGCCAAAGACCGGACTAAGTCCCAGGTCTAAGATGTGTTAATATGCAAGTAGTCCTCGACATACAACCATTCATGTAGTGACATTTCAGAGTTATACTGGCATCTCTCTTGACTTATAACCATAGTTGGGACTCATTCACAGTAAAATATGATTTTAGAATTCGGAACGAACCCCAGTCCTGTGAGCACCTTTTGCGACCTCATGACAAGCAGTTAAAGGGGAAGCCAGATTCACTTAACCAACCGGGTTAAGAAAAGCCATAAAATTGGGCAAAACTCACTTAACAAATGTCTCACTTGACAGAAATTTTTGACCTCGATTGTGGTCGTAAGTCGAGGATTACCTGTAACATTTTAAAAAGTGAAAATATCAAACTGCCCAAGATTTTGCAATGAATATTGGAATAATGCATCTCCTAAATATTATTCTTACCACCCCTACGCTTGTCTTGCCGATCCCCTCTTCGAGATCCAGCCTGGCTGGGGAGGATCTGTCTGGTTTGGCCAGCTTTAAAAACCTAGACTGGACAAAAAACAATAATCGTCTAGTCCCTTGTGAGGAAAGGCAACCTGGCTTTGAAGAGACAGCACTTGAGAGACAAGAATGCTGCCATGTGGCTCAACCGTACCGCTTAGAAAAGAATGAAAACCCACACCCAATTGTTGGACCGACACCACGGGAGTAAATAAAAGCAGTATTTATTAGCTAATGCTTATTACAGCCTTAAAATAAAATGGGGGGGGGGGGGGGGGGGGGGGGGGGAAGAGAGGTTGCCAAAATATATTTCAGCTTCTACTGCAATAATAAAAGATGGAGTGGGAGGGTATGGAAAGCCTCCACATTTATTTATTTTTTGAAAGAAAGCCCAAATTCCAAACCAATGCAATCGGAGGGTGCACAGATCAATTACTCGGAAAGGAAGGAGAAAAACCAAGCGACCAACTCAACGGAGAACAGCTACTAGTAGGGAATCAGGACACAGTGCAGAGGAGGTACGAAGCTGCACAACTATTTTGTGGCCGTCACGAGAGAGCGAGAGAGAGAGAAGAAAAAATGAGGTATTACAGCCCGTCCTACCTCCCACCCCCTGCAAACCGACAAAACTAACCTGAGCATGAAAACCCTACAATGTTGCAGCACTGAACAGATTCACACATTATCCCCCTAGCCCAAAGAGCCAGGCTACCATAAAACTGGTTCCAAGAAGCCATTTTGGTTTTTTTTATTTGGGTAGCTTTTTTTTTTTTTTTTTAAGACACAGGTGTGATGTTTCGAATGAGGACCTAACAACCTGGCCTGTGGGATGAAGACATGTAAATCCCCGCATCCCACCCCAAGGGAACATTTCTACAACTTTCTTTGTTTGTTTGGTGCGCAAGGGCCTGACAGCCAGCCCCCACATCTCCCTGGGGTAATGGAGAGAGAAAAGAATGATTAAAAAAGAAAAGAAAAGACTACAGCTAAAAGGGAATCCAGAGCCAAGTAAGTGCACAAATAGTTCTCTCTTCTCTACACATAACTTGGAGACTTACTAAGTTCCCAAGACCATAAGGGAATATCTTTTAGTCTTCAAGTTTCAAGCCCTCTTGAAGGACTGAGTGGGCAGTGAAGATGACTGGAACAAAGCTTCCAGCGGTCACTGGCTCTCCATGGGCCCAAAGTATCCCACTAGGACATTTCCTAGTGTTTCCACTATCGGGTGTCCTCCAGCATGCTGGGCCCCACAGCCCATCATC
This sequence comes from Notechis scutatus, assembly GCF_900518725.1. Next base: position 64,932 of record NW_020717366.1, on the reverse strand, counting down.
TTGGAAGCACAGCAAGGAAAGCGAGGCACCGAGTCAAGAAAGCTGACCCCTCCCTGCCAAGCAGGG
>NW_020717366.1:16919-64766 GCF_900518725.1 Notechis scutatus | reverse complement strand
GAGAGAGAGAGAGAGAGAGAGAGAGAGAGAGAGAGAGAGAGGATCCCATTTGCTTTGGCAGTCCCGAATCTCCCCTCGCTTTCGGCAAAGATGGATGAAGAGAAGCCTTTGGAGAAGACGCGGAAGGATGCGTGTGAAAGGGAATGTCGGAGGTAGGTTTTAAAGACAATCTTAGAAAAATCAGGCACATTACAAGTAGAATATTACACAAAAACCCTATTCCAGAAAAAGGCCTCTCCTTCTGCAAGTGGGATCTTGCAGAAAACCTTGCCACTGGAGGGGAGGGAGGAAAAGGAACAGGGATTCAAGGTTTTTTGTTTGTTTGTTTTTAAAAAAGCATCACGTGTTAGCAAGACCAAATCCACAAATTGGGGCCAAGGAGGGAGGGGGAAAAATTGAAAGAAAAAGTGGGTTTGTTCCTGTAAGAGAAGTTCAGTACCCGAATCCCATCGGACTAGGAAGCAGTAGAGTTGGAAGAAATAGCGTGTGGAAGGGACATGGCTCACTCTAGGCCCTGCCTCTGGTGTGATGGAGACTCAAAATAGATTTTAAAGCAGCTTATTTGAGTAAGTACAAAGCTTTAGGGGAGGGGTGTCCAACCTCGACAACGTTTAAGACTTGTGGACTTCAATTCCCACAGTTCCCCAGCCACCCAAGACTTAAGGACTTCCAATTCCCAGAATTCCCCAGCTAGCTAAAACTTGTGGACTTCTGGCTGAGAATTCTGGGAGTTGAAGTCCACAGGTCTTAAAATTGCCAAGATTGGGCACCCTTGCTTTAGGGTCAGCATCCACTCAAAAGTTGCCTAACACTAGACAACCTTGAGTTTCTTTTCCGAAAACAACCACCCTCGAAGTCTTCCATACAACTTATACATCCCGGCAGACTCCCCGAATGAAGGGAGAGATAAATACCAGTGCGTTAAAAAGCCTGATGGAGCTTTAAATGCTCACACACACACACCGACACACACCTATGGACCTCTCAAGGAAGAAAGCATCTTGAAGTCCACCGTCCCATGGACCGACGCATGTGGGATTGGTACCCAAGCCCCACACTTTAGGAATTCGGTTAATGGAGAGGAGAAAGTGATGGATACGCTCTCTTCCCCGGATCTAAACCGAGCAAGATTTTCCTAAGTCATCCAAGACATGGCCCCGATTTGGCAAAGTCCGAGATGATCGTTTTGAATGGGGCAAACTGAGTTACTTTGCTGTCGTGCTTGCTTGTACCAAGCCTGGAAGATGCCTTTGATTTGGGTTTCCATGCCACCCACGATCCTCTCAAAGGCTACTGTGGTGCCACTTTTGAACCATGTTAGGGAGTGAGATAAAGGTTTCTAACAGGGACGAAGGAACAAGTGGAGTTTAGAAGATTTGGAGTCATGGGATGCCCAGACCACTGCAATGGGGCTGAACAGAGGGAAGCGGATGGAAAACATTAGTAAAAACCATTCAATAGGTTGTCTTTCTTTCTTGCTTGCTTCCAGTCTCGCTCATACAGAGCCCTTAAGCTGGGGTGTCAGTCCAAAACCTTGTTAGTGAGGAAAGAAGGAGCATTCAGGGAGCTCCTCAGCCCATCATGGATGCTGGATTATTATTATTATTATTATTGAGAAGAGTCTCAAAATACTCAGGTGAAAGTTACGGGCAAGGGATTTTAAGCCCCAACTGCCAGGGAGGAGGCAGGAGGAATGACAGAAGGAGAGACAGTGAGGCAGCGGTGTGTGTGTGTGTGTGTGTGTATGAGAGTGTGTGTCTGCGTGGTGTGCGTGCGGATGTGTGATCCAACCAATACGGGAGACACTGACCCAAAGTGGGAGGCGGCAGCAGGAGGAAGATTAAAGCCCCCAGAGAAAGACTGGACAAGCGAAGGTTCTCTTCCAAGGCTGGAAAAGCCATCAGGAGGAGTTCTGGTTCTGGAAGATCGAGGCTTTCTCCTTCAGCAAATCCAGGCAGAGGTGGCAGCTCCAGCTCCCTGCGGGAAGAAAAGCATTTTCGTTATTCAAGCCATCGATAGCAAGAACTGATGTCCTTTGACTGACGGCCGTAATTGAGCCCAAAATTTCTGCTAAGAAACCTGTCAAGCAGGTTTGGCCCCGTTTGGCCCCCTTCCTTGCCAGGGTTGTTAAATGAATCTCTGCAGGCGTTAAGTTGCGTGGTTCTTAAGTGAATCTGGCTTCCCCCCATGGACTTTTTGTTCGTCAGAAGGTCGCAAAAGGGGAGCACGTGACCCCCCGGGACACTGTGATCGTCATAAATGTGAGTCAGTTGTCAAGCGTTCAAATATAACGCATGCGACCACGGGGGGTGTTGCAACGGTCGCGTGAACAAAGTCACAATTTTCAATGCCGTTGTTTACTTTGAGTGGCGCACCAAACGAACGGTTGTAAGTCAAGGACGACCTCTGACTGTGACTCAGTCCCTTTCTTTGCTTCTTCCCATTCCTTTTAGGATTCTCAGATCAGAGGGGAAGTTTATGGGTGGTAAATCATAGAGTCCCAGGCCTGGAAGGGACCTTGGAGGTCTTCTAGTCCAACCCGCTACCCCAGACAGGAGTCCTGGGACCATCCCAGACAAACCCAGTCTCTTCTTGAAAATCTCCAGGGATGGAGCGCCCACAATTCCAAGAGGGAAGCTCTTCCAGGGATTAATTGTGCTCACTGTCAGGAAATAGGGGCCAGCGGTCCAACGTCAGCTGGTTTGGGACTCTCTGGAGAGGAGCAAATCATTACTGCCAGGTTGGCATCGATAGGTCAAATTCTCGGGCAGAGGTCGTTACCTCCCCCAACTAATGTTTAACGGGAGGTGCAAAGATTAATTCCAGGAACTTCTAAACAGGATGATGCATTGGCTCGCATCCTGTGGGCCCAGGCGATGGAGCCAGGGTGGTTCTGGGAGTCACCTCCTCGTTCGAAGACGAGTTGCAACCGGAGTGGAGACACAGAGCGAGAGAGACTTTCCTCTGCGTCTCTAATTTAACTGGAGCTGTCACGGCCCTGAGGGTGACTCGTGGTTCCCTTGTCAAGTGATGTAAAAATGAACGCACGGTTTGAAATCAACACGAGCTGAAAGGATCCTCCCAAACCCCTGAGTCAGCTCCTGCTCTGGGAACAAGCCACCATTTTGCCTCGTCATGATACAGGAAGGATTGGCATTTTTAAAAAAGATGGCAGCCTGGGATGCGTGTGTATTCGCACATACATATATGCTAATTTTGAACTTACTTCCTTCTCCTTCCTTCCCTTTTTCAATTCCTTCTTTCCTTCCTTTTTAAACTCCTTCCTTCCTTCCTTTCAATTCCTTCCTTCCTTTTTAAAATTCCTCCCTCCCTCCCTGTTCTGACCCAACCGGGTTTCCAAATAGCAAACACAGACAAAGGCAGCAGCCCCCACTTTTTAAGGTTTAATAACAATTCTGTCCTGAAGGCTGCTTTCCATTAATTAGCTCCGACAAGAAAGAGCCTTGCCTAGCTGTTTGTCAATGATGCCAAAAACTCAAGAGATAAGAACTAATTTATGAGATTCTCCAAACACAAATTAAGATGTCCACAAGTTGAGCTTCAGAGCTTCAGCTGCTTTGCCGTCTGCAAAGAACGCTTTTCCAAACCTGGCTTTTATCCTCTTGAGGGAGGGGCCATTACCTTGCAGCCTTACTCCTGAGTCGCCCGTGCTGTTGTAACTGCTCTTTCCTCCGAGCAATCCTGCGTGCACGGCTCCTTGGGAACCTCCTCATCACTGCTGCCAGCCCCGACAATCTCTGAAGGCAGCAGTCCACTCCCTGATCATCCTGGCCCCTCACCTGAGTCCTCGCTCTCCTCAGCCACCTGCACCTGCTGCCAGCTAACCACAACACTCCCTCCCCTGCTTTCATTCTATGTTAATCTATACGCTGCCATTCCTCCAATAGGATGACCCTGGGCAGCTTGAAGCCTCATGAGGTTTCATGACAGAAGGCCAAAAATCTTGTAAGTTGGAGTCTAAACCAAGATTTAGAGGTTTCAAAATGCTATTTGTTACGTAACATTTGGGTGCTGGTCATTTCATCTTGGAGCATCACAGGTACGGAGACCCTTAATGGAACAGGTTTCTAACCTGCAAGGTAACTTCCGCATTTTGATTTTAAAAAGGGAATGAGCCACAGTAGTGGCCCATATGCTGGGGTCTTCCTGATGAGCTGGACCACCAATTTCAGGGCAGCCAAGGGAAAGGAAGGAAGCAAGATCAAAAGGAAGGCAGGAGGCTGCCCAAGAATTCTGGGCTGCCCAGCCCTTCACAACTCCAAAACCTTGCCCAGGTGAAAGGTGGGGGAGCACAAGAAGGGGAACGGAATAGAACTCACCTTCTGGGGGTTCTGACATAGGTGGGGTGAGGCAGTACATGTGATAACCACGGTCACAATCGTCACAGAACAGCAGCTGGTCCTGAAGAAGATGGGGAGGGAGAAACAATGAAGAATACTGCTCAACTCCCCCTCCTTTTGGACTGGAGAAAACAACATCTAGAGGACTTTACTCTCCTTTCTTTTTATGAATCCCCAAAATGTGACATTTCCCATCGTGCAAAAGACTCCATATTTGAAAGGCTCTCCAGAATGGTCAGGCCAGGTGAGTTTGGAAGAACCTGTTTTGAGTCCCCACCCACCCACCCACCCACCCCACAATCAAAAAGCTCCAAGTAACTGATATACTTAGACCCTGGCCAAATTCACAGCACAATTCTTCACCTAGCAGCAAATTACGCAGCTGCACTCCCCCAAGATCCTAAGCTGGGTTCATTTTTAGCAGCCCAGCATGATGCAGCGTGAATCTAGCCACTCGATTTATGATTCAACGTACAACCAAAAAAAACACCAAAAATGAGTTCTCAACAATTAGAGGAGGCTGTGTGAACACCCACCCCCGTTCAGGACACACATTTTGAAACAGGGTGCAAACGATATAATCCAGGTTTTGTGATTCAAACTCAGGTCTAATCTTGGTTTCTAAGAGGATCCACCTCAAGAAGCAGGCTTCAAAGGATCCAGGATCAGAGGTGGGCAGGGGGAGAGGTCAAGCCTGAAGGAGAGGAAGCGGGGAGGGGGTTGTCCCCAAAAGGAAGAAGAAGGCAGGACTAAGGAGAGCCTTTCCAATCTGAAGCAGACCAGCCTTTCGGGGCAGGACGGGAGAGGGGAAAAGCACACTCACGTCGTTCTCCGAGGTGCCGCAGATGTTACAGCACTTGCATTCAATACACTGCCAGCGGTAGGTCTTCACGGCAGCCATCATGACTGGGGTGAACTGCAAGCAAGATGGGTGCCCTAAAGAGGCGAGAGAGGGAGACAAACAGCACTAAGACGTACCCACCTTGCCCTAGGAAAGGCGGGTGAGCTACCTGGCAGGTGGACAACTAAGGCAAAAGAGTCCTTCTCTCAGGGGTACACCCAAGGGGGGGAGAGGGCTCCCATCAGATCGCGTACCTGATCGCCCACAGTCCGAGCACGAAACCAGCTCTTCGGGTTGCCCTGTCTTCTTGTTGATCTTCGAGTCTCCCAGACAAAAGTCGCAGTAATTGTTGGGCAGGGCCAAACCATCGGGACCCTTCTTGGCTATGGGGTGGGGAGGAAGGGGTTTGTCTTTCAAAGCACAGCAGAGGCTTGTCCTGTTTAGCAGCCCAGCTAAAAAACCCCGAGACACACATACACTCCAAAATGGTAAATTCCTGCACAGAAAACTTTGGGCAGCAAAACTGAGAGATCAGAAGCATAACTTGGGCCCAGCAAGTTTGCTAACACATATACTCATTGCCAAGTTATTTCTCCCACCCCCCCACTAACCTCAGAGGGTCACCTTGGTGTGGTTGCCTCCTGCCACCACTTAGGTTTCAAAACCACTGGAGCAGAGCCCATTTCTCACCGCGGTTGGTAATTGGTAGCCTGTCAATTCTCATTGTTGGAGGGGCGCCTCAGGCACCATGATCTTCTCTGAAAATGGAAGGGCGAGGGAACTGGCCGAGGGAAAAACTCCCCCTCACTCGTGAAGGTTCCCACTGATCAGTGGAGTTGGGCAACAGAGCTGGAGCTCTTTCAGACTCCGGCCACCGCAGGTGATTCCAAACAAGAGACCCAGTGAGGAGTTGGGGAAGGAGAGAGTGGATGCGATGAATGCCAAAGTGGACAAATGCGACCTGACAGCAAGACTGTTCCATGACCTCCATTATGCAGGGACCAGCAGGGCCAAACAAAGGTTCTGCCTTCGGTTCTCAGGGATCAGGCTGAACGGGAGCAGAGAAAACTGGCCCTGGGACTCACCCCACCCCCGACTCAAAACAAGTCAAAGGGAGGGGCAGAAGCTCCCTCCCACCTACTTTTCTGCTCCTCTGATCTCTGTGAGACGGGCGTGGGGGGCTGAGAGTCCTCCTTGTCCTCCCCTTCTTCTTCCGCCAGGTGACAGTGAGCGTAGTGGTAGCTCAGGCCGGGACGATTCTTGTAGCGTTTCCCGCAGACTGAACAGGAAAGAGCCAGAAGGAAACGCTGAGAGCCACGCCGGCTGTAAAAGAGCCCCCTCCCACATCCCTCCTCAGTAAAACCCACCAGTGGGCTAGTCCTCACTCAAAAGCCACCCCGAAGCACTTTGCCTGCTTCCTCAAACAGGTAGTCCTCAATTTCTAACCGGTCACTTAATGATGGTTCAAAGCTATGAGAGGCCTCCCCAGAGCTACTTATGACCTGTTTTTGGAGTTATGGCAGCTGCACACCCCAACCTGAAGTCACGTGATTATATTTTGGGCCCTTGGCAACCAGCCCACTTTTGCAGCATCCTGCGGTCACGCAAGTGCAATGGTGAATTTTTTTTTTTTTTTTGCTGGTTTTCAGCATTTTCTTCTGGTTTCCAGCCCATTGGGGAAAATTGATTCACTTAACGACTGCTGCATTTGCTTAATGACTGTGGTTACAAAGGATCATAACTTTGAATCCAGTCACCTGATGCTTCAAATGACGGCTGCAATGACTTAGCGGGACTGTACTTCCAGGCTCAATTATGGTTGTAAGTTGAGGACTACTTGCACAGAAGTGGGAGGGGTGCCTCTAGTGGCACAGAGCTGGTCGCAGGGTGGGAGGTATTCTCTCTTCCCACAGAGCAGAACCTGATTCCTTCAGCTACACCCACGTTCTGCCTGTAACCTTGTTCTAGGGGACTCGGCGAAATCCCAAGGCAACTCATTCAGGGCCACAAGCACAATAGTTATTTGTCACCGTAATGGAATGACCAACACCGCATACCCCAACCCAGCATGGCAAACAATCCATAAAGTGCATGCAGACAAAACGGATGGTGAAATTCAATCCTCCGGTTTTCATGAAACAGAGGACTGAAATTCTACAGATGTTATCTGATGTCCAAAAAGCAAAGGTTAAGGATATTCAATGGACAGCAAAGACGTTTTTCTGCCCTTCCACATGTGCAGGATAACGTGTCTTGAAAAAAAAAAATCACGTTTACGCAAGACTCCACCTTTTACGCAGTTCCTCCCAAATCCCAGGTATGACCCCGACTTTGCCACCTCCCCTCCCAAATCCAGCCTTCCCTGTAAGTTCTTTTTGCATAAATATCCCTATTCTACACTTTATTATAATTAAGCCTACATCCCTGTTAGACTTCTCATAATTAAAAGACTTGCACCGTTTTTTAAAAAAACTTACCCAGATTCTATTTTTTGTTCTCTTCCTCGTGCCAAATTTGGGCTCATGTGGTGCTTGGAACACGAAGCCACCCCCTGTACTTCTGTGCAACCTTGTGCTTTCTAATTTACATCATTTCTGTCAGATTAAGCCCGGCCTAGTAAATTAGCTCGCAAAACCTATACGTGCATTTTAGCGTTAACTGAGATTTCCATGCCAGCAACAGGAAAAAAAAATCCACTCTTCTGTACCCAGCATGGACTCTTCAGGTAAGAAAAAAGCATGGCATAAAACATAACCACTCTTTGACTCTGATTATAAAAGGAAAGGTGGGTGTTAGTGGAAACATGGAATTCTGGGATTAAGAGATTAGGAATATGCCTGCCCCATAGTGCTGAATTACAGCTCTCAGCATCCACCATCAAGGCCATCCAAGTTAGTTAGCAACATCATTGAGTCCACAACCATCTATAGCAAGGCTCTCCAAATTTGGCAATTTTAACTCTTGCGGATTACAACTCCCAGGCAGCCATGCTGGCTGGGGAATTCTGGGAGTTGAACTCCACAAGTGTTAGTGGGCTTGCCAAGTTTGGAGACCATCTACAGAAAAGAGGCCCGGGCTACATTTTAGCTGCTCTTTTCTTCCCTTGACAGAAATGTACCTTCCCCATTGCTTACTGCCTTTCTCTGAAAAATATTGGAAGGAAGAAGACCTGATAGAACTAGCTTTAGAATGTGCCTGGAACATATTCAGGGGCCAGGGAAGCAGAACAAGTAATCCATCACCTTCTCCGTGGCTCAAATTAATCCACCAAACAATACGTCCTAAATCTGGAAACAGCTCAGGCCAGAAACAAGAAAACAGACCATATTTAGAAGGAAGCAGCAGAGCTGCTGGTGGAAGGGAGGTGGTGGATAAAAAGGAACAAATCCTTTGAGCTATGTAGGTCTCACAACTTGGGGGTGTTTCGGTATGGATGATGTGTGTGCACACACATGAATGTGTGCGTGTGGGTATGTGTGTTTGTCCAGCAACTGGAAATCTAATTTGCCAAGGAGAAAAAAAAATCACAGCTCTCTTACGGATTGTGTAAATCCAGCTGATTATGTAAGGAACCTGAGCTAGCGGGCCCTGCTCTATGCAGCTACTAGTCAGCAACCAATTCAGGCTTAGAACTGTCTTTGTCGGGGAGAAAATCAGCAGGACTAGTTATACGGGTAGCCCTCGACCTACAACAGTTCATTTAGGGACTGTTCGAAGTTACAACGGCACTGGAGAAGGTGACTTACGGCCGTTTTTCACACTTACAACCCTTGCAGAATCCCCACAGTCACCTGATCAAAATTTGGACGCTTGGTAACTGGTTCGTATTTGTGGCGGTTGCAGTGTCCTGGGGTCACGTGATCCCCTTTGGCGACCTTCTGACAAGCAAAGTCAATGGGGGAGCCAGATTCACTGGTTATTAACTTAACTGTTAACAGCTGTGGCGAGAAAAGACGTAAAATGGGGGAAAACTCACTCGGCAATATAAATTTTGGGCTCAGTTGTAGTCGTAGGTTGAGGACTACCTGTATTCCCAACAGCCTGCCAGAATTGAGCCCCTCCGTTTTTGCTGAGAGCCCCGAGAGATCCAACAGATTATCTAGGATCACCTGGGCTGCTGAGAGAGAAAAGTACTGTCCAGCAAATAGCTCAGAGGTCACCTAATGAAGGGAATGAAGACCGAAGACTCAGGCTTTGGGCTATTATTAACAGAATTTACAAAACCTGAAGACCTTTTGCCCTGTTCCTGTGCTAACAAATCTTCTCAGCTGGAGAAGGCAAAGTCCCAACTCAGGTGCTCCCCCACTCCACCCCCCATTCCATGGGGCATGGGCCCAGCAGGCTGGAAGAAACAACAATCTTCTCTCTCAATGCCAATTAAGATAATTGGTATATTAAACAGGATTTACAGATTCTAGCAACAATGAAAGTAAATGCAAGCTCTTGCCACTTCCAACATCTGGCAGAGCAGATCTGGAAATGCAGCTGGTCAGAATGACGTTGGGGGTTTGCCACGTCCAGTTTATGCTCCACCACAGTGTTTCTCAAGACCTGTGAACTTCAACTCCCAGAATTCCCCAGAAACCATTTTTTTTCCCCTTTGGCCTCAACTTTGCAAAGCTTGACTCTCTCTCAAATCCGTCCTCCTCTAGACGGAAATGTCGAATTCTCAATTCAACATTCACCACCACACTTCAAAAGAATTTGTATCTTTCTCAAACGCACAATTCGTGCACAAATGCATGTTTCCTAAACCCATCCACCCCCCCCCCCCCAATATGTCACATACATAAAACCAAAGTAGGTATCATCGGAAGGGAGGGATTTTTTGGCACTCTGCAGGAGAAGACCCAAGATTGTTTGTTTGTTTTTTAAAGGGGAAAAAAAAGTGGGGGGTTGGAAAAGAGTTTTTTAAAAACGAACATTTCAGAAGAACAAGGTCAGGAGGAAATTAAACAGTAAGACAGAAAGAATGGAATACCTCGGTCAGGAGGTTTCGAGGTATGCTTTTGTTTGTAACTATCTGAAACACAGAAAGAGAATGAGAGAAAGGTGAAGGCAGTCTGTAAGGTCACGCACATAACATGCACACAAGTCAGCTATACAGAGCGATTAAAAAGGAGGAGAGAAAAATAAAAAGTCACCGGTGTTATTTCAAATTAAGAGGGGCAGTATAAAATTCTTACAGGAGAGTAAAGGAGGAGAGAAAGAAAAGAAATCTCAGGAACTCATGATTTGCCCTTTGGAAAGGTCTTGCCAATCGCCTTTCACTCCCAATTTTTCCATGAATCACCAAGGTTTCACGGGCATTTTTTTTTCTTTTTCTTTTTGCAAATCGGTGTGCAGGGAACAGGCCAAAGATCAAACAGTTGTGAAATGTGGAGCCAAAGGAGATACTGTCTATCATAACTCTGGGGTCTGCATGTGAGGTGCAACAAGATACAACTAAAGACTAGCAACAAAAAAGAAGCCCAGAGTAAGACAGCTTCTCTTCCCTTTGCTGTGTGTGTGTGTGCGTGCATGAAATCCAATCCCGGGATCTGCCAGAAGTAATAGGTTAGAACTTTTCCCAGAATCCCACTGGTGGGATGCACAGCCAAGACCCCACCCACCCACTCAGAATGCCAAGTGAATCTGTTTCCCAGATGCTCTCTTAAGGAAGCCAATTTTAGGCAGCAGAGAAGTGGCCAATGCTGCAGCATGTCTCTGTGTCTCACTTAACTCTTCATCGGGCAAAACTGAAAAAAACTCTTCATCAGGCAAAATTGCCATTTTTTTTTGAAGTTGGATAAATAACTGTTACTCCCCTTCGCGTTGTGTGATAAATGATGTATTTTCAGCTCACCCCAAACAGCTCTCAGCCCAGAGCAAGATTAACGGGGGAGGGCAAGTAAAAGGAGGTACGAGTAGCCAGCCTGTGGCACATCTTCCCAAGAGACCCCAATCAGAGCAATCGCACGCAATCCCATCCTAACACCAGGAGCTATTCCTGGCTTATACACCAGTAAAATCGAGAAGCTGTTTACTATAAACTGGCTTGTACTCACTGTCACATGCATAAGGTTTGTCCCTGTCTTCCAAAATGGCAGCATCCAGTTTTTTCCGAGCGCTCCCAACTCCTTTACCCTATAAGGAAATTTAAAAAAAATGGAAGGCGGGTGAAGAGTATGCTTTCTTTCTGCGTTTGGAGGAAAAAGTAAAATCCAAGATGGAACCATATTCCACTGAATTGTACTGAATCTGATTTGTGGTCCGTTCCTTTACTTTACTTTACTTAGGGCAGAGTTGCCAGTCCCAATTAGCATTAAGCGAGGACTACTTGCATGTTGGTGGTTAGTTCTGCTAATCACACTAAGAAAATACGTAGACCAAGGCTGCCACCCAGTGAAAGATGTTTGTAACAATCTTAAAATGAGTATTTATTTATTTCTCTAAACCACTTTAAGATTTTTTCAGATGGCAGGTAACAATAATTTGGATTAACCAAGACTCTCAGAATTTGATTTTTATATGCTCAGAGTAACGCCTGCACCAAGCTAATGGCTTCTACTCAAAAAACCTGCCTTCTCAGCATCTTTGGGACACCAGGTATCTCCTAAAACCCTAGTAAGATCACATCTGGAATACTGCAACCAATTTTGGTCACCATACTACAAAAAAGATGTCGAGACTTTGGAAAAAGTTCAGAGAAGAGTAACTAAGATGATCAAAGGCAGATTAAAATATATGAAGAATGGCTGCAGGATTTGGGTTTGGTCACTCTGTAGAAAAGAAGGACTAGGGGGGACATGATAGTAGTATTTCAGTATTTGAGGGGTTGCCACAAAGAAGAGGGGGTCAACTTATTTGCCAAAGCACCAGAGGACAGGATAAGAAAGAATTTTTGGAAACTGATCAAGGAGAGAACAAACTCAGAATTAAAGAGAAACTTCCTGACAGTCAGGACAATTAAGCAGTGGAACAGCTTGCCACCAGAAGTTGTGGGTGCTTCACCACTGAAGGTTTTTAAGAAGAGACTGGACAGTCACTTGTCTGAGATGGTATAGGTTCTCCAAGGGGCTGGAGGTCCCGTCCAACTATTCTATTCTATTCTATTCTATTCTATTCTATTCTATTCTATTCTATTCTATTCTATTCTATTCTATTCTATTCTATTATTCTATTCTATTCTATTCTATTCTATTCTATTCTTTGCCCAAAATGTTCAGAGGCCCTCCCTACTCTGCATTGCAGAAGCCTATGTAAAATTCAGTGAGCCCACAGAAGTCGAAATGTTACCCCCTACCTTGGCCTTTCCTTTGCCTCGTCGTTTTGGGGTGTCTTCCTCGTAGTCTTCATCATCCAGATCATCCAAGAAGTCATCGGGTTCCAGGATTCGCTGAAAGAAAAAGAAAAGGATGCACAAAGCTGTGAGAAACGGACGTTTGGCTCATCCAAAGGAACATTCCCGTTAAATCACAGCTCTGCGGGTGTTGGGTTCTGTGACAGGCTGGCTGATAAGAAACCCCTCTCTCCTCTCGTTAATGCATTGATAGCTTCGTTGTAAGAACCAGGCAAGCGCAGTTTGCAAGCAGCTCTGCAGGACAAAGGCTAAGAGCAACAATATCCTTGCTCAATCAGCGACCATTTTCAATGCAGGTTCTGAATCCAAAAGCAGATACAGGTAGTCCTAGACTTACAACAGTTTGTTTAGTCACCGTTCAAAGTTACAACGGCACTGAAAAAAGCGACTCGTGGCCATTTTTCAGTTACAACCTTTCCAGCATCCCCATGGTCACGTGATTTGTGTTTAGAGGCTTGACAACTGGTTCATATTTATGACGGTTGCAGTGTCCTGGGGTCACATGATTCCCCCCCCCCCTTTTAATAAAGTTTTATTTGAGTTTTCACACACAAAATACAAGTAAAACACCTTTTTTGAAAATAGCATGGTCCCGGGTTGAACTTCTTTATACAGACACAAAACTCAATTTCATGCTCCTTTTTGTATTCTATTCCATATCTTATACTATTTTACATTTTCTATATAGTTTTTCCCCTCTTTTAATTTTCTCAATTTTATTTTGATTATCTCATCTCAATTCAAATTATTATATTTATACTTTTGTCTGTTCTGTTTCAATTTCATATTATCTTTTCTCATTAAACAAATTTTCTCCTGTAGTTACTAATTGGAGTATGACACCTTTATATCTTCTAATTACATCCATTCAACTCTTATTTAAACTTCAATATATACCTTAAGTTAATGACCTTCAATATAATACATGATACATAACTTCCAATTGAATTCTGCTTGGCACATTCTTATAATACACACTATATTCTTTAAAAAAAAAGATTGTAAATATATGTAATTATAAACCCTCATTCCATTCCAGTTCAGTTCTATCATTAATAATCATTAAAACCATAACATCTTTAACACTTCTTTTCAATTAAATATCATACTTCCTTAAAAACACATATAATCTCCATAATTAATTTTTCCCTTATTTCTCTTCACATATGTTTTATAAATCATTAAATATACCTTTTGTTACATTTATTTATTGACAAGCATTCCACTGAATTACGATAGCTATTTTATCAGACATTTTAATCATACATTGTTTCATATTTTCTAAAATTATTTCTGCTTCTAATATAACCATACTATCTTATGTACCTTTGCAGAATCCCTTTTTCCATTAAGTTTTCACCCATTATCTCTAAATAGGCCCTGTTTCTCTATATTTTGCTTCTGTCCTTTATAACTTCTTTTCCTTTCTTTCTTCCCTCTCATCTTCTCCCTCCCCTTTTTACCCTTGTCTCTCTAGTTCTAATTCTCTCTTCTGCATTTCCCTCTTCTGTTGCTTTCTGATTTTATACTTATTTTTCACTCTATTTTTTTTTTGGAGTTGTTTTTCCCAGTCTTAAACTTTCCATTCTCTTTCTCCCCTTTCCTTTTTCCCCCCTATCTAAGATTACTTGTTCATTAAAGATGGCTTCTTCTTTGTCGCAATCTTCTTGTTCTGCAGGCATTTCTTGTTGTTTCTCATAATTCCAAATCTCCATTTCTAAAAACTGAAATACGAAGCCAAAAGAACCTCTCCCTTCTTGTGCATCTTCTTTGTACTTTTTAAGTTCCATTTTCAGTTCTTCTAAAAGTGGAGCCATTTTAAAAAGTTTTAAACAACCACCCGATTGATTTTAGTCATTCAAAACAATAACCAAGAATCCAGAAATCATCAAGTAATCCAGATAGTCCCGAGTTATATCTTATTTCTTTTTCAACTTTCTCTTCCTGGGGTTTTTGTTGCAATATTTCAGTTAGAATGTATCTTTTGGAAGTCTTATTGAGATTTTGCTGTAAGTTCTTTTTTAATTCCAGGCAGTCTCCTCCCTTCCAGATCCTGCCCTTTTATTCTTCCTCTCTCCTTTCCTGTTTTCAAAAGCTTTTAATTATCCAGAAATCTTTATTATCCCTTTGACTTTTTATTTTCAGCATTAAATGCCTATTGATGTCAAAGTGGATTTTTTTCCCAATTTCTTGCTTAAGTCTCTTAGCTGTCAGTATAGGAAAAGGAGAAAACCAAATCTTTTCCCTTCATGATCCCCTTTTGCGACTTTCTGACAAGCGCAGTCAATAGGGACGCCACATTCACTTAACAGCCAAGTTACTATCTTATCAATTGAAGCGATTCATTTAAGAACCGAAGCAAGAAAGCTCGTAAAATGGGGCAAAACTCACTTCACAAACATCTCACTTAACGACAAAAACGTTGGGCTCAATTGTGATCGTAAGTCGAGGACTACCCGTACAGCCTGAATGATAGGACGTAAATAGGATCCAGGATATTGCCATTGCACCACTAGGTTTTTTTTTTTAATCATCTAATAAATGTTTTGTGCTCTCTCTCAAATATATGAATGGAACCAGCGTATTTGTACGCTGTGGTTTTCCTTATTCACCTAGTGGCTCAAATACAGGTAGACCTCAAGTTGTAATAGCACTGAGAAAAGTGACTTGTGATGTGTTTTTCACACTTACCCCCGTCGCAGCATCCCCATGGTCACGAGATCAACGTTCAGATGCTTGGCAACTGACAACGTATTTATGCAACCACCTGACAAGTAAAGCTAACGGGGAAGCCAGATTCACTTTACAATCATGAGAACAACTGAACGACTGCAGTGATTCATTTAACAATCGTGGAAAAAGGGTCGTAAAATGGGGCAAAATTCACTTAACGACAGAAACTTTGGGCCCAATTGCGGTCGTACGTCAAGGTCGTAAGTAGGAGAATCCTCGTCCAAGGACTCTATCTCTATATATCTTTTTGCACTGAATTTTAATGATCGGCAGGAGCCAAGGGGAAAGGAATCTAAAAACCAGCTCTGGTTTCTCTATAGGATCCCAGGCAACAGCTCCCAGGAAGGAAGGGAGGGGTGACCCATTTCTAGTCCCTCTCCCCATAGGAGATCCATGTCACTATTCTCAAGGGGAGGAGGCCAGAGAGTGGCTGCTATACAGCCCTCAGCCTGGGAGACAAGAGTCGCCTGACAGGGAGATAGGTAGCATATAAAGTTAATAAATAAAATACAAATGATTTATTCTTGGCAGCTTTGTATTTTACACTTCTTAATTTTACTTTTAATTTTCCTTGCTGGCCAGAGTAAGAGTTAGGTGGTGATAAGAAAGCGGGAAGGGGAAGGGGAGGAAGGAAGGAAAAGAAAGGGAAGAGAGAGAAAGAGAGAAAGAGGGGGAAAGGAAGGAAGAAAGGAAGGAAAAGAAAGAAAGAGAAGAACAATATGTTCTATACACGAGCATCTTTCAAAGGAAAGATGTCTTATTTTACCACAGGCTGCCATTCTCTACACTACCTTCCGGGTGCGGCTATTGGCAACGGGGAACTCGCTGAGGCTGTCTTCGTCGGTACGAGGGTCAGGCAAGCTGCGTTTCTCAAGGGGGTCTGTCCTTAAGAGGGCCTCCAAACTGCTGCCATCTTGAGAGATTAAGCCTTCTTTCTTTAGGGCCTGCTCAGTGTCTGCCAAAAACAGAGATTTCATTGTCTTAATGCCATTAAGACAAAGAATCCAAACTACCAATAAAGGAGAATATTGGTAACTTAGGGTTGAAATGAAGGGTCCTTGGTGTTCTCTGAGCTTGGCTGTTTTCTTGCAGCTCATGATGTTACCTAGTTTGGGTAATGAAAACAACTGGAAGAAAACAACCAAGCTCAGAGAGCACCAAGGACCCCATAGTCCTCTCCTCCTCTCCCTCCCTCCCAGCATTGATGATATTCTCTAGTTGGGTCATGAAATGTCTGCAAGAAAACCACCAAGCTCAGAGAGCACCAAGGACCTCTCAATCTAAACTTCCATTACCTTGGCCAAATGACCTAAGAAAAGTTTGACAGGCACCACAGGCCAATGCAGAAATCTATTAGGTCCTAACACAAGAATGACATGCTCTCTTCTGTCACCTGTAATGTTGGATCTGCACAGAATTCTTACTTGCAACCTGACATTTTTTAAACGTCTGGCTGTCCTGTTGGTCCATTCGTATACAAGTAACAGGATATAAAGGTACTTTTCTGTGGCTGATTTAGAACTACAGAGTTCTCAGGTAGTGTAAGGTAGCCCATCTACCTGTCCAGGTTACCCCGGAATTTGCCTGGACAATTACGAATTCTGTAATGTACGCCTGAACGATCACTTCAGCCAGGTGAAAACTCTTGTTATGATTCCATCTGTAATGATAGAAATTTAAAAACTTTATACAATACAGACGAGGCAAACCTGGTTTAATGGTAGGGAAAGAAAGACTTGGATCCTCTGGAGGATGGGAACGGCGTTTTTTCCGCCAGCGTCGAGCCGGATAAGAATAGAGCTGGCCAGACGCCAAACCTTCCAACAATAGAAAAAGAGGAAATCAAAGTCTGCTTAGTTAGTCAATTTATATATAAAATTGGGGAGAAAGCATATATATATATATATATATGTGTGTGTGTGTGTGTGTGTGTGTAAAAAACTTATAAAGTTAGGCAAACTTTATGGCAAACTCTTCCTGTTTGGAGTACTGAACACTTCTGGCAGCTCTCTTTGCAGCAAACATTAAGCTGCCCAGAGTTGCCTGATAGCTAGATGGGCAGAATATAAATTTAATAAATTACATTAAAAATATAGCATTTTTAATCTACACCAGCACTAATTCATGCTGAATGAGGCAGGGAAGCTGCTGCCTGAACTTGACATCACGGAATTGATATCCCAGGTAGAGCCCAGGTTTTTGTATGCCATCCTGATGCCCCACCTGGTCCCCTGTGCCGCTTCTCCATCCAAATATAGCAGTTACTCTGCGCCACCCCAGTCTGCGAATCCAGGAATGGTAATCGGACACTCCTTTCGGCACACAGCCGGGCGTTGTAATTGTGGCATTGCTCCATTGCATCCTTGTAATATTGTTCACCAAGGCTAGGACAAAAGATTGGGAAGGACACTGTTAATGAAATGTCTTTCTGCAGTACGAGAATGTGCATTTGGGGGGGGGGGTGTTTTAATATAAAGGGACATGTTGGAAGTAAAATTCAGCAAAAAAAAAAAATTTTGATTTCATTTCGACATAATTACAATTCAGTTGAATATGGCTGGCCACAGCCCTTCTGTAATTTTCTTCCACATTGAAAAGTACAAACCAGCCCCAGCTTTTGGGAGAATCTGCATTCATCTTTAGGGACTCTGATTGTGTATCCCTGCCTGAATTACATCTTTGGGAGGCCCCGAATGAGTTTGTACGTAACATAAAGCTATTTTTTTAAAAGCATGATTTATTGTTGAAGCTATAAAATCTTGATTCACTCATCATACTTGACTGTAAGTGTATCACATTATTGTTAGTCTGATGATGAATCTGTCTCCATTTAATCCAGGAAACTATAGATGGATGATCTCACTTCCTAAGCATTACAAGAAATCACCCCTAGCAGGATAGATCTTTTGACAGATTGCAAATATTGTATTTCATTCACACAGCTGGTCCTTTGCAGATATTGTCATAATTAAATAGGGAGAGGCTGGTTTGAAATTCAAATTATAAGCATGGATTTAAGCTTTTTTTTTTCAGAACAAAAAAAACACCTGTGGAGCTGGTATTGTATACTACAGCTGTCTTTCAATCTAGTAAATTCACTGAAGAAAGAAAATGGCCAATTCTATTCAATAAATCCATTAGCAAAGAGGCTTATGATGGAAACTTCTAAGAGAAAAGAATGCAGAAATATCTAAGAGTACACAGCTTGCATTTTTCCCTTGTTCTTTAAAAATCTGTGGTGCAGCAGCAATGAGGTCTCTCTAATTGAACAGTCCATAATTATAGTAATTTCAATGTTTAAACCTTGCCACACACTAAAAAAGCTGAAGGAGGCTACAGAAAACAATGCAACTTGCTTGAAAGAAAGTAACGTTACAACTTCGCTGTCTGGGGAGGAAACCAAAGAGAGGGAGAGAAAATTAAGTAGTTAAATCAGAATCCTACTAGGTTTACAGTGTTTTATATTCAATCTTGGTCATCAGCTATCAACTGAAACAGCTTAAAGAAAAAAAAACCACACAAAAAATGACCTTCCCTCAGTTAGAACCCAAATTTCCTCAATAAATAGCATGGTTCTGTTCAGAAATTTGGGATAACATACAAAGCTCCTGGTTTAACCATCTCTATCTACTGCAATTCTTCACAACATTCAGAAATACCTGAGGACTGTTTTTACAATTCTGCCCAAACCTTCACTAAGTCTAGGATTCTGCCAATTTTGGTTTCTCTCCTTTCTAAGGCCAAAATGCACCTAATGCATCCTTTCAAAAGAATCAACACATCTTTCTATGGTAAGTTTTTATTTTTCTCAAATATTTCCAGTCTACCTTTCTGTTTCATGGGTTAAGAGTTTTTCTATATCCTGCCTTTCTCATTCCAAACAAACTCCTATAAAAAGCAGTGGATGGGATGTTATGATAGTTTGCCTCACACAGAAAGTATACAAGCAACCCCAATCATCCAATTTGGTCTTTGAAGATGGAATATCAATGCATTATATGTAATTCTCTTTTCTTTCCCTAATCAAGTCAGGAACATTTGAGGGATGTGGGAGATTGAGAAAGCTGTACACAACACAACCTGCAACTTCATAACACTTTTTCATTGGAAAGAAGTTCTCCCAAATCAACTGTAAACTGATATTTCAAATGGAAAGAATGAGCTTGTAAATTTGTACCATTTTATTTTTAAGACAGCTACTTTCATCTCTCTTTCCACCATTATTTTGAGTGGCTGTACAAGTTGCAACTACAGGTAGCCCTCGACTTACAACAATTCATTTAGTGACCATTGTTAAGTTACAACAGCCCTGAAAAAAGTAACTTATGAACATTTTTCACACTTAACAACCGTTGCAGCATCCCCATGGTCACGTGGTCAAAATTCAGATGCTTGGCAAACTGATTCATATTTATGACAGTTGCAGTGTCCCAGAGTCATTTGATCCCCTTTTGCAACCTTCTAACAAGCAAAGACAATGGGGAAGCCGGATTCACTTAACAACTGTTACTAATTACCAACTGCAGTGATTCACTTAACGACTGTGTCAAGAAAGGTCATAAAAGGGGGCAAAATTCAATTAAAATCTGTCTCACTTAGCAATGGGCTCCATTTGTGGTCGTAAGTCAAGGACTACCTATACTAAAAACCCCAATAATTATTTTAAAATTTCCTTTTCACCCATACAAAGAGACTCTCCCTTTTCCAAAGGCTGTGCTTTGTCTTCCTCTAAAACTATAGATGCTTTAAAGAACAGGGGGGGAAACCCAGGAAAACTTTTTATTTTCTGATTTTGTGGGGTGCCTAGAAAAGTTTCCATTAAGGATTTTGACCATTTGGGGGAGGGGGGGGGAGTTTATTTTCTCCAAAAAGCGGCCCCAAATTTGATTATTTCCACCCATTATTCTGGTGAAGTTTGCCAGGAAGACAGATAGGTAGCAAGGGCAGGTTTAGGATGATGGGAGTTATGGTCCAGCATAACAGGTTGGGGAACATGCTCCCCAAATCCTAATATCTCAATTTCCCCCTTTTTCTCTCTCTTTTCCTCCCACGCACCCCCCAGTTTTCCTCTCAGAAACCTACTCCTTAAACGCATTATATAAGTATTTAATAAAGGGGATTTTTTTTCTCGCCTCCACAAGTTCCTCTCACCATCTACTGTATGTCATCCAAGCCTTTTTTTTGGGGGGGGGGGGGGGGAATTTACCTGACCCTCCTCGGAGCTTCATAATGGGGTTTTTTTTTAAAGGTTCCCCCCTCCTTTTGAAAAACTCCTCCCCATCTTAAAAGGCATCTTGTGGTGGCCGGACGGTCTTTTTTACCTCACGTACTTCACTTTTGAAACTTTAAGGTGGGGGACACTTGCTTTCTTGACCCCCCACAAACATACACACATATACACACAGACTCCGTCCGCTTTTTTAAACCCACTTTTTAAAGATATCACTTCAGTCCTAAGCAATGAGCAGAGGAGAAAAAAAGAGATTCAATAGCTAACCCCTCTCCTTCCATTATCCCGTCAGGAACACCCCCGCGGGCGGAATGGACTCTTCCCCAAACCAACCGTCCTGCGCGCACTTCGTCTAAGGTTCGGGTTGTACCATTGCAATCAAAAGGGAGGAAATGGGGGGAGGAAGAGGGACAGTTCCACTCACAGCTTCACCACATTCTGTACCACCGCCGCCATCTTCCCTTCTGCCGCCTGTGGCCGCAAAGCACGCGAGGGCGCATGCGCCGAGTGCCCGTTCGAGCTGACTCCGGCGACCGCTCTCCATGAAACCTCCCGATCAGGTTCGAAGACGGCGCATGCGTACTGGCCCCAACCCGTCCTCACGCTCCAGGAAAGAGAGGCAAAAAAGAGCACCGCTCTTCCCGCGGTGGGAGATGGCAGGCGCAAAGGACGCGCAGGCGCAAAGGAGGCCGTCTATAAAAATTCCATTCACCTATGTTGCGCATGCGGCATGCCCGCAATCGAGGGCGCATGCGTGAAAAGTTTTGTGAAGTAGAGAATTAAATTTTTGATTTAATATTTTGTAGTATTTAGAGAAACAATAAAAAATAGCCCTCTACTGCCCTTACATATATCTGCCTAGAAAAAAAATAACTAGAAATTTCAAATGGTTTTCTTTTGCAAATACATATTTATAAATAGGTGTAGCTCTAAACAAACATATTTATTACTTACATTTAATTGTGAGCTTACAACTACAACTGGGACCAGAATTTCTGTTGCTAAACGAGATTGTTGAGTGAATTGCACCCAATTTTATGATTTTTTTTGCCATGGTTGCTAAGTGAATCACTGCAGTCGTTAAGCGAATCATGAAGTTGTTAAGTGAATCCAGTTTCCCTCCCCCCCCACAATTGATTTTACCTTTCAGAAGTGGCTAGGAAGATCACAAGTGACCCTGGGACACTATAACCGTAATAAACGCAAGCGCCTGAATTTTAAACCACGTGTCTGTAGGGATGCTGTGATGGTCATAAGTATGAGGACTTGTTGCAAGTCACTTATTTAATCCCGTTGTAACTTTGAACGGTCGCTAAATGAACGATTGCAGGTCAAGGACTACCTGTATGCAAATATACATGTATACATACTTATGTTGCAGAATTAGGATCAAACATACCACTGGTTAAAGTTATAGTAGTCTTAAAAGAGAAAATACAGATAGCCACGGTAGCCACCATTTGCACTAAGCAAGCCGCAGGCTTCTACCGCCAACAAGGCCAATGCTAGTTACGTATGGCTGGCAGTGATGGGAGTTGTAGTCCAACTCTATAAGAGAAGAATTGGGGCGATACGATAGCAGTATTCCAGGACAGGGATGCTGCAGTGGTCGTAAGTGTGAAAACTGGTCCTATAAGGCACTTTTTTCAGTGCTATTGCAACTTCGGTGACTAAACGAACTGTTGTAAGAGACAGACAAGATGGTGGCACAATGCCATATTCAATTAATTCCTCTGTATTTCCTCCTTTTTTTCCAAATCGGTCTCACCGGCAGATTTTTTAGCCCAGGACAATTGCACTTCCATGCATCTTGAACTGTTTGTTCCCGTTGCTGTTTGGCAGGAGGCAGGGAGGCGATTAAATTGCATTTTTACTGCTTTAAGTGGCACTTTCCGCCTCTAAAGCTGGAAAGAACGTTTTGGAGCCGGAAGGTGGCAGGCAATTGTCAAAATAAATCCAGTGACCTGCTATAATTACGGTAAGCAGAGCTGTGTGAATTTATGTCAGCAGTTCTCAAAGGGCAGTTTGAGGCTGCCCGGGGGTCTCCGAGACCCTTTAACAGTTTTAACAGATGAACAAAATTGGAAGGGACCTTGTAGGTCATCTAGTCCAACCCCCTACCCAAAGCAGGAGACCCTAAATCATTTCACTGAACTTTCAGCCAAAAAAACAAAAATATATTTTAACATTGCTCATTTTTTGATTTCCAACCCAGTGCCTATTACAGGTAGTCTCAACTTACAACAATGGAGCCCAAAATTACCCAAAATGTATATGTGATATGTAGTATTTAGGTGATAATTAAAAATGATTATATTATGGTAATTTTTAATATGAGTTAAAGGGGTGTCAATTGAAGGTTGTGTAAGATTAAAAAGGTAGTGCACTCAAGACGTGTAATTATGGGGGAAATCTTTGGAATTATTAACATTAAGATGGAATTTATTGAATAATGAAATAAGAATATGTGATGAAATGGCAAATATGACAGATAAAAGTATAAGAATATAGTGAATATAGAATAAGAAATAAAGAATTTTAAGATATTATATAAAGATGAGTATAATTAAAGAAAAATAGAATAAGTTATATGAATTAAAATTGGATAAAATAAAAGCAAAAAATATAAGAATATTTTTGAAAAGTTATAGAAAATGGAAAATGATAATATGATAAGAAACTGAATATGTGAAATAACTATGTAATTATGGTCACGGTTTTATGGAAATGTAA
Organism: Notechis scutatus; assembly: GCF_900518725.1. The sequence continues at coordinate 41,526 of NW_020717366.1, read as the reverse complement.
AAACCTGCAATCACACTGTTCACTAAAAGAGATGTAAAAGATGAAAAATAAAAAACTTTTTGCAAGAAAAAAATGGAGCCCAAAATTATTCTCGCCAAGTCAGACATAAGTGCCCCATTTTACAACCATTTTTTTTGCCACCGTTGTTAAAGGAATCGCTGCAGTTCAGTAACCCGGTTGTTAAGTGAATCGGGCTTCTCCATCGACTTTATCAGATGGTCACAAAAGGGGATCATGTGAGCCTGGGAAAATTCTGGCCTCGGTGGTGGTTTTATTGGTCAGATGACTGTTTCTTTCTCCCCAAAACTCTATAAACAAATCGTGTATCGCTAAAGGGTTTGTGTAGATTTGCATCATTTTTTAACATTTAGAAGGTTTTTTACCCCTTTAAATATGCAGTTAAAACGTTCCTGTGTTTTAAGTGCAGGGAAAGGAAACAGGCTGCATAATTTAATTCTGGAAATTGCCTTTTGACCATACATTGGATTAAAATCAACATTCCTTTGGTATCCTTTAGGAATTCTGTGCATATCGTATGTTTTCGTGGACCAGCTGCTTCAAGACACTTTCTTGGCATACGTAGAAGAGGAGGAGGGGAAAGGAAATAAATTCCTTTTTTTTTCTACGTTGATAATTCATTCTGTTTGCTTGTAAGGGACTTTTTTAAGAGCCATTGTCTTTGGGAAAATAAATATTAGGGGCTGGTTTGAAAGGATGTTATTTTCTTCCCTAGAAAATCCCTGGGGGGAAAAAATGTTGTTTCTAAGGTGTTTCTAAAGTTTGTATGAAATCATCTATAGGTAGTCCTCGGCTTAGTGACAGTTCAAAGTTACAATGGTGCAGGAAAAAGTGATCTATGACCGTTTTTCATGCTTACAACCATTGCCACATTCCCCCATGGGCACATGATCGAAATTTGGACACTTATCTTAATAAACAGCAAGGATTAGAGTGGTCAAAATGTGTTTTAACATTTTTCTATACATAAATTTATTTCATTTATTTATTTTAAATTTATTTAATTATTTAGATATATTTTTCTGCCTCCAGAAACTGTGAATGCTCCAACACTGGAAACTTTTAAGAAGAGATTAGATAATCATTTGTCTGAAGTGGTGCAGGGTTTCCTGCGTAAGCAGGGAGTTGGACTAGATGACCTCCAAGGTCCCTTCCAACTCTTATTCTATTCTATTCTATTCCATTCCTTCCATATTCTATTCTATTCTATTCTATTCTATTCTATTCTATTCTATTCTATTCTTATTCTATTTAAACCAAAGAAGCTACTTGAATAGCAATAGATGCTGTTGGGCCCTTCAGCCCAAAATCACTTTGTTCTACCCCAAAAAATCATCACTGCAAAACAAAAACACCCAACATTGGCACAGTTCCTTTTAACACATTTTAATTTATGCTTTTATTAACTTTTTACAATGTCTGTTAGTGCTTAATGGAGTAGAATGGCAGGATATATAAATCAAATTAAAAATGGTGGCAAACTGTTTTATAAATCAATAGCTATCATTTTTTTTATAGCTATTAGTCAACATTCCTAAAGTTGAACCTAAACTTAGATATGTACACATTAAGCTAAGCCAGAATTTAACTATTGTTTATTGAAAAGAAAACCATGCCATAAACCAAGATTTTCAACCTACAACGATTGGGGTTCACACAGACTATGCTAAATTCAAACACTTGCGCCTTAACCAGAGGTTGGGCTAGATCCGTGTTGCTTAAACCTGGACATTTTCAGATGTGTGGACTTCATCTCCCAGAATTCTGCTGGCTGGGGAACTCTGAGAGATGAAGTCCAGCTGGAGAATTCTGGTAATTGAAGTCCATGCAGCTTGAAAGTTGCCAACTTCGAGACAAACTGGACTAGATGGCTTCCAAGGCCCCTTCCACCCTTTAAATATGATATGATGGCTTAGTGTGTTGTGTAAATACGTGAAATGAAGGGTTGTGCATGTGTTGCAGAAAAGAAAAAAGGACTCTCTCTAAAGAAATGAGGGATAACAGTAATTGCAGAATTACCTCCCTTTTTATATGCCCAGTTTGCACACCATATACTCGGCAACCTGCAAAATTGTAAACTGATGCAAATATTATAAAAGAGGAATTTACAGTTCAGCAAACCAACTCAGCAATGCCTTTAAGCAACTTCTCTTTCTTGGAAAAATTGGGAGGCAGACAGTTTCTTTGCTGGGGCCATTTCGGCGTCTTAACACGCCTGTTGTTTTTTTCCGTCAACCAAACGCTGCCCTGACAATTTTCCTAGGATTTGCAAATATATATATATATGTATTTTGAAAGGCAGAGACATGGCGACACCCAGCTTGGCTTGTGGTTGGGAAGCAAATTGGCCAGGTCTGCATGTTAGGTGTGAAGATTAAGGTGCAAATTAAAATGAGTGAAATTATTCAAAACAGAACTGGCAGAAGGCATGCTTATAATTTGAAAAGCTTGCCTGTGGGTGCTCCCACAAAATGTCTGCCAAGGTGGGCGTGACCAGGTGCAGTAAAGTGCTCATCGATCAACAGGTGAGGGAGCTCCCCACCCCCAGGAGGCCTTTTACCATCCTGGTGGGGCCGGAAGCTAGTGCTCAGCTGGGCAGGTCAAATAATCTAATTATTTAGAAGGGTTTTTTGCAGATATATGGAAAGGAGACTCAAAGCATCAGGCAGGCAAAGTATAAAATGATTGGCGACAAAAACAAAAGTTTAAGCCAAAAGAGCTGATTTTGCTTCACATAGTAACCCTGGTTAAGGGATTTTATTCAACCATCCCAATGCAAAGCGTAAACTTAAATGCCTGGAGCCAAAATATTGCAAAACCACTGCCTGGTTTGGTCATTCAGGGAGGGCCGGTTGAAAGAAAAATCAGGAAGCCAAGCGAAAAATTTCTGCAGGTAGCCAGAAATGAACAGTGGAACTCTCTGCCCCAAGATTACTTTATGCAAGGTGAAAAGAAAAAGTTGCCTTCACCCACTGCACTAAACTGCAGCCGATTTTGGCTCTGTGTAGTGCAAACTCAGCCATTGCAAATTGCAAATTAAAACAGGGCACTTGCCATTAATTGCTGCTCATCCATCATTAAACAAATCAAAATTAATTCAAACTCTAGCAGAAGCTAAATCGTGGCTCCCGGCTTAAGGAAAGGACAAATGTGCGAAACTCCCCTTTTGTTCATTTTTAAAAAATAAAACTAACTCGAAAAGGGGGGAAAGTGAGAATAGAAAGTCCAACAATGCTCCGGAGACCAGGACTGACTTTGTGAAAACAATGAGAGAAAACTGTAGACATGCGATTGGCAATACACAATGGTTTCTGCTTTTTATCCTTATTTTTTTTCTCCCCAGCTGAACAATAAACCAGCTGCCCTAGGGCAACAGCAGGGGCTAAAAAACAGGAGAAGGTGCCCAGAAATTAATTGGGAACATTAAAACCACCAATGCTCCCTTTTTTTTTGCCCCCAAATAAAACTTTGAAACACAGATACAAAGCAGTTTGTCCGTTCCAAATTATGAGAATTTTGCTTCTGGGTTTTAGAGCAAAATTTGCATTGTTGAGCCATGTTTGAAAGCCTGGATTAGGCACCTAGGCAAAATCACAATAAATCTCGTGCCGGTCCGATTTAAGAGGCCCTGCTGAATTATTTTTGAGTTTTTAGACAGTTTCCTTGGCCCGAGGTAACGGGGGTTCAAATCCCACAACACAGCCTTCTCTGCATCTCACAAGGACCGGCAGCCTTATGCAAGAGAGATGTGTGATCTCCCCGCAAAAACAGCTTTCACAACAACAGATGGACAGGATAAAAGGAGTGCGAAGACACCCACTAAGGGACAAAGCGTCCTTTTGTTGGTCCAAGGAAGGATTATTTGTGCTTCCCTTGAAAACACGCTGGACAAATCTTTCTAGGTTATCCTAGACATGGAGGCAGATGTCGGATAAACCATTTAACAAGGCTCTCCGGGAAGGGAGGAAATAAAGAAATGAAAAAATAAATGGAAAACAAAAAAAAAAACCAGTCGGTTTTAGTGTCATCTCGTCCGTACCTGGAGAAGTGGTGTGTTTTTCTGACCTTGGGGATGTGCAATTCTTTAAAATAAAAAAATCACCTCCCAATTTCAGCAAAAGAATTGAAAAACTTGCCTTGGCTCAACTTACATTTAATTCAGACATATGGTGCAGATTGTGGCTTTATCAGGGATCGCAACGTTTCCCGTCAAGAAAATAAAAAATAAATAAATCACTATTTGGCAGCCACAGGGGACGCTTGGAAAATTTGGAGCATCTGTTCGGCATTCTGAGATGCCGTACAGCCAGAAATTGTGCAAGCTACATTTTTTTTTTGGCTTTTGTGCATTGTGAAAGCCGAGCCTTCCATACCCCAAGGAGCGATATGACACTTCGCTTTTATCAAAAACCACCAAAATTTAGCCCGAGTCTGACTTTCTTTTGCATTGCAACATAGAGGGATTCTTGGTTTGCGTCACACGGCTCTTTCGCAGGGCTGTTTCGAAGGCCGATTAACAACCCAAGGCGACTGAGCCAACATTAACCTAATTCCCACCTACCCCATTGCACAAAAGAAAAGTACGATCAACACAACTTTTGGCTGCTACAATTTTTGGTTTTTCCCCAGTCCTCCTTCTTCCTTTTAGGTAAAGAGGGATGTTTTAGGAGTTTGTGATGCACGGATTGGGTAGTGTATCAGTGACGAAGAAGGAACGCGTTTCCAGGTTGGGTGGAACTAAAGACTACATCTCCCATGCTCCTCTCTTCCTCTTCCAAGCAGGCCAGCAGTTGTGCTAGAGGAGGCAACAAAGCAGTTTAGCCGAAGGTTGTTTTGCAAGCATCAACATCAGGCGTTGTGATGCGTGAGGCATCCAAGTTAGATAATGGGAAGGTGAGAACAAGGGTACCGTTCATAAATCGGTGATGAAGAAGGAACATGTTTCCAGGTTTGGTGGAACTGCAGACCCCAATCTCTTACGCGCCTCCTCCTCCTCCTCCAGCACACCTATGCTGGAGGAGGGCAAGAAAGCGGCTTAGCAGAAGGTTGTCGTGCCCAGGGTGCAAAAGTCAACATTGGGAGTTGCGACGCACGAAGCATCAAAGTTAGTTAAGGGAGAGACTGGAAGGAAGGGTACCCTTCGTGAATTGCATCTTTCCTCAGACGTACACACAGATCCTCAGCTTCCACTTCACAGAGCCCACTCAACAACAACAACAACAACAACCCTCTTCTACAAACGGCCTTGTTTTTAGGAGTCCTTTCGCAGACACGATCCTCATGTCAGAATCGCCTGTCTCCCAGAGTCCTGCACGTCCGCATCCAAAGTCTGGTGCTTCTCCATCACCCCCAGAACGTCATCCAAAATGGAGGGTCCCAGATCTACGTGAAGGGAGAGGAGAGACCCGGCATGAGTTAAGGGTTCGTCTCTTTTCTCCCCCTCGACAAAGCCGTTCAGAGGGGCAGGGGCCTTGGAGTCCTCAAGGGCTTCGGAAGCCCAACCGTTGGTGGCCAGAGGGTGAGCGTGGGCCTCTGTCGGCGGAGCAGCATAGTCCTTGTCATCCAAGTGGAGGCGGGGTGGCTTGGGCGGGGCCTGGGCGGAAGGTAAGGTCAGCGCCTGCAGGCCGCCAATGATCGGTAGAGAAATGGCGTTCTTGAGCAGCGGCGAAGGGATGTCCAACGAGAGCGGCTCATAGCCCGAAATCGTCGAAGTCCGCGCGAACTCAAAGGGCACCACGTAGTGTCGGTTCCCGTCGGCATCCACCTTCTCCGACCTGGGCAAGAGATGGAACTTGCCTTGAAGGAAAGAGATGTCTCCGAACATGTCGTTCTCCCCCTGGCTACCGATGTGGATTGTGTGCCGGAAATCCCCCAGGGGAGGGCTGATCATCTCGGAAGAGAGAATGTCGCGCAGTTTCTCCTTTTTGCCTCGGCGGCTCCCTCGCTTCAGGTAGATGGGCACTTTGGTGGCGGCCATCTTGCCAAACACTAGAAAGGGGGAACAGAAGAAACGGAGGATTTCAAAGGTCTGGATGGACCGTCAGAAGCTAATCAAGTGGGCGGTTGGAAACGCAAAGACGAGCTGTATCTGTCCCAACTGGATCCCGTCATGTTTGAGTTGGTTAAAGGCTCCAAGCTAGAAACCAGGAGACAGTGAGTTCTAGCCCCACCTTAGGCATGAAAGCCAGATGGGTGATTTTGGGTGAATCACCAGGAGACGGTGAGTTCTAGTCCCATCTTAGGCATGAAAGCAGACTGGGTGACCTCTTAGGCCAATCACCAGGAGACTAGGAGTTCTAGTTTAGACATTAAAATCATCCGCGTGACTTTGGGCCAATCCCCAGGCGACGGTGAGTTCTAGTCCCACCTTAGGCATGAAAGCAGACTGGGTGACCTCTTAGGCCAGTCACCAGGAGACTGGGAGTTCTAGTTTAGACATTGCAATCATCCGTGTGACTTTGGGCCAATCCCCAAAGGCGACGGTGACTTCTAGTCCTGCTGTAGACATTAAAACCATCCGCCTGACTTTGGGACAACCTCTCTGAAACCAACTCACCTCACAGGGAAGGCGCGTTGGCATAGTTTTGCCGCCTTGACTCATTTGCCAAAACAATAAAGGCGGGATATAAATAGACAAAATTAAAATGCAGGCAAAACTCACCTCGGAAAGACCAATTTTTCCCAAATCTGCTCAACGCAGAGGGGTTTCCGCAGGTTGCCCTTCTGGTGGGGAGGCTTTGAAGAAGCTTCGCCTCGTGGATCCACAGGTGTGACGCTCAGCAGGAACACCTGAGCACCATTCTGATCCTTCTGCAGATCAACCACGCTTGTCCTCGTGTTCAAAACGAAAGAGAACCTGGCAGGATTTCAGCTGAGTCCCATCGTCTCACCCACGTGCAAGGAACTGAAGGGAAAACAAACAACACCCCCATGAAATTCAAACGATCCCGTTTTGAAGGCTGGGCAGATCCCTCAGCAAGGGATTTATTTAAACCCAGCTCTTCGCAGCCAGCTGTTGCGTAATCTTTGATTTCAGGAGAGAAGCCATCTTAGCGACTGCATCCGATTTTATCTTTATTTTTTTGCCACGGCCATTAAACGAGACATCACACAGAAGCCAGAGCTGGGAAGGTTGCCAACGGGGAATCATGCAACCCTGGGATGCTGTAATGGCTACAAGTGCGAGGAACAGCCCCGAGTCACCTTTTTTTCCCCCCAGCCCCGTTGCAACTCGGAACGGCGGTGGTAATGAAATGGTCGTTCAGTTGAAGACTACCTGGATTTTTCACTTTCTGAATTAAAAGTAAACAAGAGCAATCACAAAAACAATGATTATCGGCGGTGAAACCCTGAGCTGACCTGTCCAGTCCTATCTTTTTATCCCCCCCTGCTTGATTTAAGCTGCATTAAGTCCTACCCAGCCATTAACCGAGATAATTACGGGGTTTTTCCTTTGCCTGGAATGATCATTAGGTTGACTCAGTTCTCAGGCTCCCTGGGTGGCCCAGGGCAGCCACCGTCCTTCACAACATCCCTTGCAGGCTTGTTGTGCGGGTTGAAAAGGAGCCTGGAAGGAGTCTGCTTGGGATGCTAGGAACAGGTAGTCCTCGACTTACGACACTTCACTTAGTGACCGTCCAAAGTTACAACGGCACTGAAAAAAGTGACCCAAGGACTGTTTTTTTTTTCACACTTACAACCGTTGTAGCAGCCCCGTGATCAAAACGGAGACAACTTGGGAACTGACTCACATTTATGATGGTTGCAGTGTCCCGGGGGGGTCATGTGATCCCCTTTTGCGACCTACCGACAGAGTCAATGCCAGATCCAGTTAACAACAGTGGTTCCAATTTAACAACTGCAGCAATTCACTTAACAACTAAGAGCCGTGGTGGCGCAGTGGTTAGAGGGCAGTACTGCAGATGACTTCTGCTGACTGCTGGCTGACCAGAGGTTTGGCAGTTCGAATCTCACCAGGCTCCAGGTTGACTCAGCCTTCCGTCCTTCTGAGGTCGGTAAAATGAGGAGCCAGATTGTTTGGGGGGGCAAGAGGCTGACTCTCTAAACAGCTTAGAGAGGGAGGTGAAGTGGTATAGAAGTCTGAATGCTATTGCTATCTTCCTTCCTTCCTTCCTTCCCCCTCCCTTCCCTTCCCGTGGTTATAATGCGATATTGCTGGCTAACTCTGTCCACTATCTGGAGTTTGATCCTGACCAGCTCCAGGTTGACTCAGCCTTCCGTCCTTCTGAGGTCGGTAAAATGAGGAGCCATATTGTTGGGGGCAAGAGGCTGACTGTACACCACGTAGAGGGGGCTGTAAAAGCACTGTGAAGCGGGATATAAGTCTCTCTGTCTGTCTGTCTCTCTCTCTCTCTTTCTCTCTCTCTCTCCCTCTCTGAGAGCTGTGGTTGCTCAGTGATTGGAATGCAGTATTACAGACTAACTGCCCACTGCCAGCAGTTCGATTCTGACTCCGTAATTCCATTTTCTATTTTGAGATGGTTCAATTGGGTCCATGTGATTGGAGAAAAAGGAAAGTACCTAGTTATTGCTGACTGCTGCAAATTCCTTATGGACTTATGACTTTGACGACCAGATGGATTTCAGAAACAAGAGTTTTGCTGTAACAATAAAGTACAAAGTACTCATAATTGTAGTTATAATTGCTGTAAAGAAGTTCAAAAGTTATTTCTTTCTATTACTTTTGTTTCTGTTTTTCTTTTGCCTTTTTCTCTTTCACATATATCTTTCATTTCATTTATATATTTATTTATTTATTTATATATACACACACACACACACACACATTAAGTATACATGTGTCTATGTTTGTGCTGATACATACAAAAACCAGCTGTAATTGACCCAGAAAAGTGACCCCTGTGCTTTCATAGTTAATTGAACCCTTTCTTTAATTAAATATTTTTAATTAAATGTAATTAAAGCCTTCCTTTATGTCTGTTGCTTCCTTTTCTTCACCTAACAAGACCCGAGTCTGAAAACATCCATGGCTGAAATTATAATCTGTTGCTCACATCCAAAGGAGGAATCTCTCATTATTCTATTTTGGAGAAGCTGGTACCCAGGGCTGCATTTCTTGGGCATTTGGCAAGGGCAACACCTTGGCTTGGGGTCCAGCTGGTCACCTCTGCAGGTTTGGTTGGCTGACACATATTTTGGATGGATGGACTTCAATTTGCAGAATTCCCCAGCCAACCTTTCCTTCCTGTCATCCATCTTCCTTCCTTATTTTTTCCTTTAATCTTCCTTCCTTCCTTCTCTTCCTTCCTCTCACCTTCTATCCATCTTTATCTTATCATTTCCTTCCTTCTCTCCCTCTCTCCCTTCAATCTTTTTCCTTCTGTTATTTTTTCTTCCTTCTCCCTTTTATCCGTCTATTTTCCTTTTATCTTCCTTTCTTCTCTCCTTCCTCTCACTTCCTTCCTTCCTTCCATCCATCTTTATTATTTCCTTCCTTTTATCTTCCTTCTCTCCCTTAAATCTTTATTTTTCCTTCTGTTTATCTTTCTTTCCTTCTCTCCCTTCTTCTCTTATCCACCCATCCATCTTTCTATTCCTTCCCTTCCCTCTGCTCTTTCCTCCCTCTCTCCAATCGCCTTCCTTCCATCCATCTCTCCTTGTTCCCTCTCTTCCTTTTTCTCTGACTTCTCCCTGCAGCCAATATTCAGATTACAATCCTTGGGTTTGAGGCCATGGAAGAAACTTTTTATTCTTGCTAAAGCAGCAAAAGACGCTTTGCTTCCAAAGAAGCACGAGAAAGAATCCGGGCCAAACTGGAACCAACCCCGGGCAGCCTGCCAGCCTCACCAACATGCCAGGTTAATCTTTCTAGCCGTTTCCGTGAGATTCAGAGACACACCCAACGTTTTTACAGCAGCTGCCCTGCAAAACCAACTCAGCCTTCCTCATCTGACCCAGGTTACGACCTCACAGATGAGAGCAAAGATATGGGTTTTTTTCCATTGCTATTCTAGGCAGTCCTCGACTTACGGCTGTAATGAAGCCTGGAATTATGGCTAAGTTCATTGCGGTCATTAAGTGGATCATTTTTGCAGTGGTTGTTAAGGGAATCCGTTTTACCCAATGGGCTTTTGTAATGTCAAAAATTCCGGGCCGGTAACCACAGGGATGTTTGCAATCCTCACTTTACAGCCCCTATTCGTTTAGCAACCGCGCGAAGTTCCAACGGCACTGATTCGCAGCCAGTCCTTGCACTTACGACCGGCGTGTGATCAAAACCCAGCGACTTGGCAACTGCCACATATTTACGCTTCCTGACCAGCTTCCGAAAAGCAATGGGGGGGGGATGGATTTGCTTAATGGCCACCTGATTCACTTAACAACTGCAGGGATTTGCTTAGCAACCTCGGGGGCGGGGGGGGAGGTTGTAAAATCAGGCACAATTGAGTTAACCACCTTCAACCACTCAAGGAAACTTTCAATCACGAACTTTTGGGCCAGATGTTGGCCTGGGGTGGGAAGTGGCTTTTTTTTTTTAAAGCCATGCTCTTAAAAACCTCATCCCACAAATACACAAAACCACAATTTAACCTAATCCCATCCTGACGGATTTATAGAGCCCTCTGAGCTAAACGAGGAAACATTTATTTATACTAAACATATACACAACACGGTCTCTTAAACAAACCTCCGCAGCAAAACCGGTAACACAACATAAAAACCTTACGTATCTGACATTTCCCCCCCCCCCCAAAATTGTGTGCATGGTCGGGATCACAACTAAATGTGGTTTTAATTATATTTCCTTAGCTCGAAAAAGACTTTCTAATCCCCGTTTTCGGCCACTTCCTTCTACGTTTGCATTCTAAATGACAAGGCCGGAATTCACGAATGGCTTGGATTGCCAAGCCGTCAACCGGGGTTGTGAACAAACCACAATCAAAATTTTGTGCAAGGGGTAGAACTAAACTCCTGGCGAGGACCAAACCACCAAAAATGCATCAAAATTGGCAACTGCCTTGAAATATCCTCAACCTCCCCCACTTGCCACATGGCAAAGATGCCAGCCAACTTAAACCTGGTTAAGGCTTTAAACCACCTCGTTTCACAGCCCTGCAGCTACGTAAGGATAATCCAGCCCATTTCCTTTTTCAGATCTTATCCCTATTAAAGTCCGGAGCATGGAATCCACCCCCAGCTGTTCTTCAAATCCACCAGCAGGCCAGCTCTTAAAACAAAAATTAAAAAATAAAATAAAACAACCAACCTCAATTATCCCACACCCAACATTTCCGTATCCATTTTAAGAAGATCTTCCAACTTAACCCCACCACCACCACCACGCCTGGCTTAATTGCAGCTCAGGCTAGCTTCAACCAGGACGGGGACACATTTAAAGGATTAAAGAGAGGTTTGCACAAAACTTTTGCACGCTGCATGAAATGGGAAGGAAAGGAAGAGGGGGGGCTTCGCCAACCATGGAGTTGGGGGGAAGGCACAGCGGGGTGGGAGACGAGGAAGGGGTGCTCCTCTCTTCCCCTCCCTCCCACTAGGCATGACGTCGTGTTCTTGGGATGTGAGTCAAGCCGCTCACACGCAAGAGCAAGAATGAGTGTGTGTGTGTGTCTTACACGACTGACTTGGCCGTGTTTGGACAGATCAGAGGCTGCTTTAAGGAGACTCCACCCTTGTTGCGTAAGGCTCAGCATTACAACATCTGCAAAACACACACAAATACACACACACACACACTCTTCCAAAAAAAAAAAAGGAGTGGGGGGAGAATTCCAGAGCTGTCAGGTTGCTGATTCCCTTGCATGTCCCAAATGTAGCAGGGGGTGTGAAACAATCAAGGCTCCAAAAACTAGGGGGCCGGCTGCTTGGCTGCTTTTTTTTGGCACAAGCATTGTCGTCTCTCTGCAAAAAAAAAACAACCGCTGTCGCATTTGTTAAGCTTTCCAGAGTTTTCCTGCACCAAAAAGAAGAAAAAATAATAATAATTGCTCCTCACTCACTGTTGGTTTGGGGGCTGAAGAGAGGAAGGGGGTTGTCAAAGCACTTTTCTGCGCTTCTGATATCCAACGTGGTTCGGGCAACGTGCAATGCAGGCGTAGTCCTCGACTTACAACGGTTTGTTTAGTGACCGTTCCAAGTCACCCCAAAAAGAGACTTACGACCTGTTTTTCACGCTTAAGGACCGTTGCAACATCTCCAGGATGCAAATTTTAGACCCTTGGCTACTGACTCATGTTTACAACAGTGGCAGGGCCCCGTGTGTGTGTGTGTGAGACGTGATCCCCTTTTGCAACCTTCTGACGAGCCGAGTCCACAGGGAAGACAGATTCGTTTCACAACTAGGATACTAATGGATCAACCACAACGATTCGCTTAACAACGGCGGGGTGAAAAAGGTCGTAAAACGGGGCAAAACTCACCGGGCGAATGTCTCGCTTAGCCACAGGAAATGTTGAGCTCAGTTGTGGTTGCTAAGCCGTAGGTAAGAAAGGGAAGGGGAGGAGGAAAAAAAACCCACCCCCCAATAGTTTAGTTTAGAATATTTTCTCCACTCAGATCTTCTTTATGGATGCTGGAACTATCCATTTCCAGAATGGTCAAGGTTTGGAAGAGGGGAGTTTGTTTTTCAAAGGTTGGACAAGGCTGAATCAGCACACACAACGCACACAACACTACACACACAGAGAGAGTTTTTTTCTCTTCAATTTTGCACCCACCGAGACACCCGGCTTTGCAAAAGAGGCCAGCCAGGTTGACAAATTTGGGAAAGGAGGGGAGAAACAGGAGAAGCCTAACCAAATGGCCCTTTAAGCCCTTAATGGAACCTCCAGGTCCAGGAGCAGTCTACCCCCGGAAAGAGCAAAATTGCCCAGGCGCCCACAACCCTATGAAGGGTGGTTTGAGGGGGAGGGTTCCTTTGGAAAGGACAGCTCTCCTGCCAAGACCAACACTGGGACCCTGGCAGCCCATCATCCACAACCCCAACTTTGGATTGTCAACAGCTGTGGGACCCAATTAAGGACACCCAGGTGGTGTTTGTGCCACGCCCCCCCCCCACCTATTTGCAAAACGTTGGCTGGGTTCACACCACCCCCTTAAGCCAGGATTCAAACCCACCCCACAAACCGACTCCCAGCGGTTCTATTTTTCCCCAGCAAACTTGATTTTATTCGCATAAGGTCCTGGGCCAATCGGGGCAGGGATTTGAATCGTTTCTCCGCTAAGCCAATTAATTAGCCAGGGTTGAACCAAGATCAAGCCAGCTTGGGTCGGAGGGGAGGGAGGGCTGGGCTTCAGAAGGGCTCGTTGTTGGGTTTTCTGGGTGTTTGTTTGCCTTTGGGGAGCGCTTGCCGAGGTTTGAAGTTATTTGGAAAGAAAGAAACAACTTGCGGAAACTGCTCGCAAATAAATAAAAAAAAATTACAACATAACAGAAAGCCCGCCGGCCCAAGGGAGGAGGAATGGAGAGAGAGAGAAAATAAAAACCCGAAAAAATACAGCCCAAGCAAACTTGGAATCATGGTTAGAGCTGGGAGCTCCCAGGTTTGTCACACACACACACACGAAGTTTCTTCAACAATACATTGTTTGAATTAAAGGCGGGGGGGGGGGAGCCGCTTCGACGCTTTTGGAAGCGTCCCAGAAGCCAAAAGGCGGGTTTCACTCCCTTCCCAAGAAGCGGGAGACGAACCCCGCGTTTCTTCCCTCCTCCCCCGCATTCACACGTTACGCCCCGCGGGAACGTGGGAAGGGTTGTCCGGAGCGCCCAAACTCACGAAAGTGGAGAATCAGGATTTGCCGGGGCGGAGGTAGTCCAGCAAGACCCTTCTGAGCATGGACAGAGCGCTTTTTCTCCTTCCCAGCCCCCGGGGGGGAAAGAGGAAGTAAGAAAAAGAATAAAGAAATAAAGTCAAGGGGAGGGGGGGAAAAGAAACACGAATTTCCGTGCAGGCCAACTTTGCATTGGTTCCCTTGCAAAGACTTACCCAGCCAAGCGGAGCACGCGAACCCAACCGCGTTCCCACGACCAATTCCCAGCAGAAAGCTTAAAAGCCTCGCCGGCCAGCGCTCGCCACCCCTTAGGCCCCGCCCCTCCGCGTGCCCCAGCCAATCCGAGCGGGCTGCGATAAATCCGGACCGCCCCCCCTCCTCCCCCCCCCGCCTCCCAGCCCCTCCCCCGCCGATGCTTTTCACCTTGGGGAAGCTTTTCTCGAGAAACCTTTGGCTCGATCGTGGCTTCTTGGCTCGATCGTGGTCAAAGGTTGGTTGTTGGGTCGTGCTTTATTCGAGGGTGAGGGCGTGTCGTCTGCACACAGACTTTGCAAACCGAACATTGTGCCTAAACCCAAAAAGAGTTTCATAGCACACAGGATGCAAAGATGACCTTTTTCATAGTTGAACTATAAACCATGGTTTGTGATTTAACCCTGATGTATATAAGTCTCTGAGCCTAACATTTTCTAGCCATCTTGTGGAGTTACTGTCCTTGTCCAAGCCTAGGGTGTTTGTCTTCTAGAGTTTAGGGCTTTTTAAAAGGTGTTTTTTTAAAAAAAAAAGAAAAGAAAATTATACAATTATAGAGCTCAAAGGAACCTAGAGGTCTTTTAGTCCAACCCCCTGCCCAAGACAGACAATCATATATCATCATGGACAAATAGTTGTCTAGAATGTCTTGCCAACATTCAGATACTCTTGGGGATCTTAGATCTATTATTATAGATCTCGAAGGGACCTAGAAGTCTTCTAGTTTAGGGATTTTAGATCTATTATTCTAACGTTCCTTGAAACACCAAATTGGTTTAACCATGGTTTGATGTTCCGTCTTAAGACATCAGTTCTTGGCTAAAAGAGCCAAGAAAAAGAGAACAGGATTCTTTTCAAAAGTACCATAGCTCTATTAACTGCCCTTCCCACTCTTGGCAGGTTGAAAAACCGATCCCACTTTGCAAAAAGAAATGTTCCCACTGTGGATTTTAGGGTTAAAAAAAATCAAACCACTGGGAAAAATGTGCAGTTTCAGGACTGATGTTTTGTTTATCTCTTAAATTCCATTTTTTTTGCAGGTGTTTGTGCAGGCATCCAAGTGGTTTTGAGAAGTGGCACTCTATTATTATCCATTTAAGCCCTCAATGCTACGGAAGAAATAAAATGCCAGGTTCAAAAGTGTGAGATTTCCAAATAAAAAATAAAAAATAAAATAAGCTGCGCTTTGGGTGGCCTGAGAGAACTAGCATTTAAATTTCTGTTGGGGGGGGGGGGGGGGCAATCCTCACAAGGTTGTTGTAATCATTAAAATGCAATTAAGGGATCCAGGCAGAATTCTTGGGAAGGTCCTTTTCCTCCATCGCATTTCCATGTGTCGGTATTTGCAACTTTGGAAGAATCAGTGGGGGGAAAAATAAATAAAAATAAAGGCAACAATCCCTAAAGACATGGAGTGGAAAATAAACAAATTCAAAATCTGTTCTGAGGAAATGATTTTGCTGGATCAGCTAAAAATTTTTTACAGTGTGGAGATCTCAAGGGCAGTACGGGTGTCATATGGGCAGTCCTCAACTTATGACCACATTGAGCCCAACATTAATGTTGCTCAGTGAGACATTTAAGTGAATTTTGCCCGGTTTTCTTACCACTGTTGTTAAGTGAATCACTGCAGTTTAACAACACGGTCGCTAAGTGAATCTGGCTAGTTAGAAGGTCGCAAAAGGGGATCACATGATCCCGGGAGACTGCAACCGTCGTAAATATGAGTCAGTTGTCCAGCAGCTGAAATTTTGATCACGTGACTTTTGGGATGCTACAATGGTTGTAAAGTGTGAAAAAGTGCTCACAGCTCACTTTTTTTTCAGTGCCGTCGTAACTTTGGGTCACTAAATGAAATAAATCAAGGACTATCTGTATTCTGACCCAGCTTGGTTGAAATTAAATGAAGCGTTTTTCTTGGGAAAACTGATTCTGCTTTGCCTCCACAATTTTCCCACCCGTTGACCTCAATAAAGGGGAATTTTAAAATTACAGACTGCAAGTGGTGGATTGAATCAGGCAGCTATCAGGGAATCTCTAAATCACGTGTGGGAGAGAAAAAAGAGAGAGGAAGAGATTCAATGAGAATGCCTTGTGTTGCAAAACCTTGTATGGAATTCATCCTTGGGGGCTGTTGAACGCTTGGTACTTTCGATTTCTCTATCCTGGAACTTTCCAATTTTGCATCGTGCAAATGACATTTTTTTCCCCACTCTGCAAATAAAAAACAATCTGAATTTCTAGCCTCATAAAGTAACATTTAGAGCAGTGGTTTCCAGCCTCAGCAACTTTAAGATGGGTGGGCTTCAGCTCCCAGAATTCCCTACCCAGGTTGATTTAAGAGGGGTGGACTTCACCTCCCAGGATCCCCCAGCCAGCATGCTTTATGGACTTCAATATCCCATCTGGGAATTCTGGGAGTTGAAGTCCACCCCGTTTGAAGTTGCTAAGTTGAAAAACTTTCTTTAGAGGTGTTAATCCTAAACATTCCCTATTCAGAGAAAATATATATATATATGTTGGCAAGTTGCAATTTGTGGCCAACCTCCGTTGTCGTGTGGCCGATCTTCCCCCTCCCTGTTCTTCCCTTTCTGGACACCCTTTTTGTATTTCAATATTTTTCTTTCCCATAGCAATGGTTGTTTAGCTAACAACCGAACTGCACTCTGCCTAGCGAGGAAAATTAAACTTCTGAACTTTACTAACTGTATCCCTGGTTAGAGGACAAAGAAGATACAAGCACTTGGAAGGATCCTGCGCAGGTAGTCCTCGACTTACGCCCAACTTGTTTAGTGACCAAAGTTTTACAACGGTATGCATCATAGTTCAGATGGATTTCTGCAGCATAACACCTTGTGGGAACGTGTGTTGTGTTGGCACGGAGCCTGCAACATGGCGGCCGAGAGATTTCCTTATTGATCTTCCCGATTAAGTGATATATTTGCAGAAGCTGTTTTGTGTGTGGGTGTGTTTGTGGGTGTGTGTGAGCATGAGAGGGAGGAACTAATCTTTCTTTGAATGCTGTCCAAATTCTAGATTTTGCAGATTATTCTGACAGGCCGGAGATGAGAACAAATTAAGAAAATTAGAGGAAGCTTCTCAAAATTGAAAGAGAGGATGTCAGAAAGTCAGAACTGGGCCCCCTTAGGAAGGAAAACCATTGTGAAGACTGAAGATTACAGCAGGAATTCTGGACAAGAAGCCCTTTGGATCCTATTCTAGGTTAGCAGATGAGCTTGGTGCAAAGGTGGAGCGTAATTTCAAGCCTTGGAAAGGAGACCACCAGGAGATCTCACTGCCCGCTGCGGACTACACCGGGAAGCTGAAAAAACGTCCCTGCCATGGCTCATG
The DNA here is from genome assembly GCF_900518725.1 of Notechis scutatus. The sequence continues at coordinate 24,138 of NW_020717366.1, read as the reverse complement.
GCTTCCATATTATAGGTAGTACTAACATATGGCCACCTTGAACCCAGTGTTTCTGTTGCTGAGTTTTGCCCCATTTGACGACATTTCTGTCCACGGTTGTTAAGTGAATTGCTGCAATTGTCCAAATGAATGTTTAACCGAGTCCGACGTCAGAAGGTCCCCAAATGGAATCACACAACCCCTTTTGCAGGGGGGACACTGCAACCATCGTAAGTATGAGCCGGTGGCCAAATGGCTGAATTTTGATCATGTGACTGCCCCCCCCCCCCGGGGTGGACGTTACATCAATGCGTGCCAAGTGTCAGACTTTTCATCCTGGGACCACGGGGGGGGGGGGGGGAATGTTGTAAGTCTGTAAAATGGCCCCGTCGCTTTTTCCATTGCAACTTCGAATGGTCACTAAGCAAAATCGTCATATGCTACCGCTAATGTTTTTTTAAACCTCCATACACACTAATGCACACACATGGAGGATTTAAGCCATAGATAGATAGATAGATAGATAGATAGATGGATGGATGGATGGATAGATAGATAGATAGATAGATAGATAGATAGATAGATAGATAGATAGATGATAGATAGATAGATAGATAGATAGATAGATAGATAGATAGATAGATAGATAGATAGATGGGATGGATGGTGAGATAGATAGATGATATAGATAGATGATATAGATAGATAGATAGATAGATAGATAGATAGATAGATAGATAGATAGATAGATAGATAGATGAGATGGATAGATAGATAGATAGATAGATAGATAGATAGATAGAGAGAGAGAGAGAGAGAGAGAGAGAGAGAGAGATGTTGAGACTCTAGAAAAAGTGCAGAGAAGAGCAACCAGGTTGATGAGGGGACTGGAGACTAAAACATTATGAAGAATGGTTGCAGGAACCGGGCCTGGCTAGTCTAGGGAAGAGAAGGACCAGGGGAGACAGGAGAGCATCTTCCAATATTTGAGGGGCTGCCACAGAGAGGAGGGAGGTCAAGCTATTTTCCAAAGCCAGACAAGGAATAATGGATGGAAATATACAAAAATCAAGGAGAGATTCAACCTGGAAATAAGGAGGAATTTTCTGACAGTGAGAACAATCAACTGATGGAACAGAGTTGTGGGAGCTTCATCCCTGGAGGCATTCAAGAAGAGACTGGACTGCCACCTGTTAGGAATGGTGTAGGGTCTCCTGCTTGGGCGGGGGTTGGACTAGATGACCTACAAGGTCTCTTCCAACCAGTGGTGGGATTTAAATTTTTTTTTTACTACCGGTTCTGTGGACATGGCTTGGTGGGTGTGGCAGGGGAAGGATACCGTAAAATCTCCAGTCAGAGGCGGTATTGGCCGGTTCTCCGAATTACTCAAAATTTCCGCTACTGTTTCTCCAGAACTGGTCAGAACCTCTGCTTCCAACTCTGATGATCTGTTATCTATTTCCTGCTTTCTGAGGAAAGCCAGGAAAATCTGATTTTGGAATTCCTCTTGGGCCAGGATGCGTCCCGGGTGGGCTGGGCTGGGCGAGGGTGGAGGAAGGAGGAGAAATATTCAGGCTGGGCTGAGCTTCGCTCTGCAGATTAGGGCCCAGCTGACTCCTGACGTGCCTCTCCGATATGACTTCAAGATTTTGGCATTTGGGGCAGGAAAAAGAGCCCTTCCTGGGGGAGGGGGCAGCATTGGCCAAGGGTCCCTGGGTCACGGGAGGAAAGACCGATGGAAGCCCTAAAAGAAGGGGGAAATCCAGGAATCTTGCAAATGAGTTCAGGGGGGGAAAGTGGATTTTCTCAAAGAGGAAAAGGAAATATATGCGTGTCTCCCTTCCTGTTTGTCTCTTTGGTTTTTTTCCTTGGGTATTGTCACGGGAAAGACTCTCACACCCAGGTTTTGCCCTGGAAATTCCATCTTCTGAGGTGCACGGAAGGGTCAGTTATCCCGAAAAGAAACACAGAACGTAGAATAAGGTTTGGGAGGGACCTTGGAGATCTTCTAGTCCAACCCCCTGCTCGAGCACGGGAGTCTATACCAGGGCTCTTCAAACTTGGCAACTTGAAGATGGGTGGATTTCGACTACCGGCATGCTGGCTGGGGACTTCTGGGAGTTGAAGTCCACCAGTCTTAAAGCATCCTGGCTGGGGAATTCTGGGAGTTGAAGTCCACCCATCTGAAAGCCTGCTGGCTGGGGGATTCTGGGAGTTGAAGTCCACCCATCTGAAAGCCTGCTGGCTGGGGGATTCTGGGAGTTGAAGTCCGCCCATCTGAATGCCTGCTGGCTGGGGGATTCTGGGAGTTGAAGTCCACCAGTCTTAAAGCATCCTGGCTGGGGAATTCTGGGAGTTGAAGTCCACCAGTCTTAAAGCATGCTGGCTGGGGGATTCTGGGAGTTGAAGTCCACCCATCTGAAAGCATCCTGGCTGGAGGATTCTGGGAGTTGAAGTCCACAAGTCTTAAAGTTGTCGAATTTGGAGACCCCTGCCCTATACTATCCTCACTCTTGATTCAGGTGGTTCTTCGGACTACAAATTCGTTTAGTGACCTTTTGAAGTTAAAAAAAAGTGACATGATCGTTTTTTCACGCTCATGACCACGTTTCACACTTACGATCGTCGCAGCATCCCCAATGGCCACGTGAGCAAAATTCAGAACATTTTGGCAAGTGACTCATTATTTATGACAGTTGCCATGTCTCGGGGTCATACGGTCCCTTTTTGTGACGGTTAGAGTCAACTAGGGAAGCCAAATTCACTTAACAACCGTGTGACTGACTTAACTGAAATGATTCAGTTAATGATGATGGCAAGAAAGGTCGTAACACCGGGCAAAACTCACTTGTCTCGCTTTCCGAATGGAAATTTCGGGCGTCCAATTGTGGTTGTAAGTCGAGGACTCCCTGTATTGAATGAATGCATGTTTTGAGTTGCCACTGTCGGTTGAATGGCAGCTAATCAAACAAGCCAGGTTTGGGCCCAATCTAAAAGGCAGGACAACCTTCCATGCTGAATTTCTGACTCGGCGGTCACGAGTTTGCCTGATCCAAGATAAGGAGCTTATCTATGGGGCGGCTTCACCCTTCGAAAAGCTTCCGTTAAGAAATGAATTATTTTCAGCAGCGTGCAGGGAGTTTCCAGAAAATTGTGTTTCCTTCCCCCTTTTCGATTACAGGCCGTCCTCGACTTACAACCGATGCATTTAACGACCGAAGTTGAAACAGCTCTGGAAAAAAGCGACCCACAATCACACACCCAAGATTGTCGCAACATTTCAGCGTCTTCTCATGAACCAAATTCGGGCATTTGGTAACCTTGGCAAGGTTGGGGGAAAGCCGTTTAGCGACCACATGCCTCGCTTAACAACTGCAGGGATTCGTTTTAACAATCAAAGCCCCAAAGTCGTAAAATCAGAGGCGGCTCTCTTAGCGACCACTGGAAATCCTGCATGCAATTGTGGTCATAAATCTGGATAAAGGCCAGCCATCAAATGTCCTTTTTTTAAAAAAATCCCAGATTCTCCTAGGTTGGCCAGACCTTCTATATACAGGTACTCCTCGACGTACAACCACAATGAAGCCCAAGATGTATGTTGCTAAGTGAGACATTGGTGTAATGTCTTGAGTTTTGCGCCGTTTTACGGCTTCTTGCTACGGTTGTTCAGTGAATCATTGCAATGGTCAATTCATACGGTTGTTAAGTGAATCTGGCCTCGCCGTTGACTTGGGCTCCTCCAGAAGGTTGCCAAAGGGGATCACGGGACCCCTGGGAGACACCGACCCCCATCATAAATACGAATCAGATGCCAAGGATCTGTATTTTGGATCACAGAACAGCGGGGATATGTTGCCAACGATCGTGGGAAAAATAAGTCACAAGTCGTACTTTTTCAGCGCCGTCGTTAACTTCGGCCACTCAACGAACTACCGTAAGTCCAGGACTACCCCTACGGGCGGTTTGCACACCCGGGAGAGTTCGAGGCCGAGAGAAAACGCAGCTGTTTCGGCAGATGTTGCCGGTTGCTCGCAGGGGCTTTGGCAATGGGGAAACCGCGTATTGCACAAAGCCGCCTTCGGGGCCCCAAGGAGGAAGGATGACTCGGAGGGAAAGGAATTCGACAGGCGGCCATCGGGCGGGAAGCTCCTTCGGGCCAGGAGGCAGCGGCCATGGAAAGAAGGCAACTGGCTCTTGGTGCAGAGGTGGGGAGGAGCAGGCAGCCTGCCCCGAAGGCTGGTGGTGGGGGAGGACGAAACGTCAGAGGATCGGGGCATAAGGAGTCCAGTGGAGGAGATGAGATTATTTTTCTTGGAAAAGTCAGAAACCGGAACACAACCCTGATCCTCTTCCATTTTTTCCTTCCTTCTCTTCCTCTTTCCCTTCCTTTCCTTTTCCTTCTTTCCCTCATCCTTCCTTTTCTTTCTCTGTGTCTTTTCCTTTCCTCCCTTTTCTTCTTTCGCGGTATCTTTTCCTTTCTTCTTTTCTTTCCCATCTCTTCCTTTTTTTCCCTTTTCCTGCCTTTTCTTTCCCTTTGCTTTCTCTGCGTCTTTTCCTTCTTTTCCTTCCTTCCCTTCCCTTTCTCTTTTCCTTCTATTCCTTTCTTTTCCCTCTTCCTTTCTTCTTTCCCTTTACTTTTGTCATTTCCTTCTTTCTCTACATCTTTTCCTTCTCTCCCTTTTCCTCTTTCTCTTCTTTTTCTTTCCCCTTTTCCCTCTTCCTGACGTCCTTTTCCCTTTGCTTTCTCAGCATCGTTTTTCTTTCTTTCCCTTCTCTTCCTTCATTTTTTCCCCTTTCCTTTCTCTGAATCTTTTTCTTCTCTTCCTTTTCTTTCCCTCCTCCTTCCTTCTTTCCCTTCCTTTACTTTTCTGTCTTTTCCCTTCCTTTCTTCTTTCCCTCTTCCTTTCTTCCTTCTTTCCCTTTCTTTACTTTTCTTTCTCTACGTCTTTTCCTTCTCTTCCTTTCTTCTTTCCCTCTTCCTTTCTTCCTTCTTTCCCTGCGTCTTTTCCTTCTCTCCATTTTCCTTCCTTCCCTCCCACACTCTTTCTTTTCCTTCCTCCCCGCCCTCTCCCTCCCTTCTTACTTTTGCTTAATAAACAGGTGATCCCTTTACAACCACAGGGATTCATTGAACAGCCGTGGCAAAAAAAGGTCGTAAAATTGGGCCCAACTCACTTAACAACCTCTTCGCTTAGCAGCAGAAATCCTGGTCTCAACTGCCGTCGTAAGTCAAGGACTACCTGTACCAAGGAAAGAAAAATGTCTTTTTCTACCCCGACCTAAAAACCAAATTCATCACCCCCACCTTCGTTGCCAACTCAACCCAACGCTGCAAAATGCAACGCAAGGACTGGCACTCAGGTGCCAAAAGGGAGAGAATTTATTCACGACAGGAAGGAAATAGAATTAAACTTCTCACCGAGTTTTCAAACCTGCGTCTGACGCCAAGGCGCCTTTTTAATTGCTTCTATTAAACTCTCACTGCGTGGATGCTTCTTCCTCGAAAATAAACACACTCGCCGAAAATGGGAGCACGTTATCTGATAGGCTGAGGGCCAGATCTCTTATTAACATTACTGGGCTGCGCTCCAAAAAATTTTTTATTATAAAATGTCAGAGGTGGAGGAGCGAAAATCAGCAAGGTTTTCATCCGGATCGAAACCAAGCCACTTTTGCACGCAGCCCACATTTTATAAAGCAGTCCCTGAATTTTGCAAAGGTCTTGGATTCCGGCAGGCCTGAAGTTTAAGGTTCACTTTCAAACAATTTGCTAATTGTTATTTAATTGATTTGGAGTCAGGCAGCTTTGCAGGCATAAAGAGTGGGGGCGGGGGGAACCAAATTGGATTTTGACCAGGGTTTCTAAAAACGGATCAGATCAAAAATCATGGCTAAACTCAACACTGGGGATTTTATTTACTAAAAATGACATGACACTCTTTGCAAAAAATTGGGATTTTGTCAGGTAATTTTGAGGGTGACCGGATTGCAGGAAGGTTGAGAAACTGTTTTAAGAATTGAAATATATATTCCAGCTCATCCCCAACTTCATTTTTAACCACAAGCATCCTTCTGCTATTTTTTTTTTGCCTATTGAAGGCAACGACTTGCTTAGACTTTTTGGAATTGTGGGGCGTGAGGGGGAGGAAACCCCACCCCAAATATTTGCCCTACTCCTATGAGCGTACTTTGAAATTAGATTTTCTGCATCAAATGGACGGCTGGAAACTTTTATGAAATGTATGTAATGAAAATCACTGCAGCACCATGATTAAAGCAGGTTTTCTCCATCTTGAAAATCTGAAGATGTTTGGACTTCCACTCCCAGAATTCCCCAGCCAGCATGCTTTAAGATAAGTGGACTTCCACTCCCAGAATTCCCCAGCCAGCCTGCTTTAAGATGGGTGGACTTCAACTCCCAGAATTCCCCAGCCAGCCTGCTTTAAGATGGGTGGACTTCAACTCCCAGAATCCCCCAGCCAGCCTGCTTTAAGATGGGTGGACTTCCACTCCCAGAATTCCCCAGCCAGCCTGCTTTAAGATAAATGGACTTCAACTCCCAGAATCCCCCTTGCTTTAAGAGGGGTGGACTTCCACTCCCAGAATTCTCTTCCTTTGAGAATCAAAGCAGCCCATTGAACATCTGCCAAAACTTCATTTGTGGGGCAATCTGGATTCCAGAGGGCTCGCTTAGAAACAGGATTTGAACCTAACCCAAATCAACAAATTCATATATTTATATATGTTGATATCAGAAACAGGCTTGGATATAAAAAAAAAATTATCCGGAATAATGATGGATGTCATCCAGCTGCAGAGACCCAGAAAGCCACCATAAAGAAACTTAAGGAGATGCCAGATGTTTGGGTTGCTCAGACTTTGGGGATCCGCAGGTTGCTGGAGAAGGAAAGAGTCCTTTAGCTCATTCTCTTGAAGGCTTCAGGTGTTGGCGGAACCTGGTTAGATCTTGATCACTTGCGCGGCGATGCACGGGCTCTTCCGCTGGGCCCCAGGGACCTGTGGCTGGACCCAGAGCTGCGCGTAGCTGCCCCCCACTTGTCCTTTCGTCAGCCGGCAGGGGTTAATGCAGATGCACCCCAAAACGTCCTAAAGGAGAAGGCGAGAGGCTTTAAACCAAGATTGTTCATGGCTTTAAACCAAGATAGTTCGTGGCTTTAAACCAAGATTGTTCATGGCTTTAAACCAAGATTGTTCGTGGCTTTAAACCAAGATTGTTCGT
>NW_020717366.1:1508-14670 GCF_900518725.1 Notechis scutatus | reverse complement strand
GAGAGAGAGAGAGAGAGTGAGTGAGTTATGGGGTGGAATGAGAGGAACCCAGCAAGCTGTGGCTTATTTCAAGGTGGTTTGTCCGTCACCTGCGATGGGTGGTGGTTATCGGATCAGGTCAAGTCAATCACGTTTACAAACCAGAATGGCGGAGTTTGTAAGGCACATGGAAGCAAAACCAAACAAAGCATGATTGTTTGGCCCAAGAAATAAACCAAGATGTAGAGGGTCATCTTTTAGGGGCACACAGGGGTGACATCGTGGCTTTTCCCACCCTCTGGCCAGCACTGTCTGATTTCTCCCTCCCTCCTTTTTCCTTCCTTCCTTATTTCTTCTTTCCTTCCTTTTCTTCCTTCTTTCCCTCTCTTTCTCCCTCCCTTTTCCTTTCTTTTCCCTGCTTCCTTTTCTTTCCTGTCTTTCTACCTCCCTTCTTTCTCCCTCCCTCCATTCCCTTTTTTCCCCTTCCTTATCTCTTTTTTTCCTTTTCTTCCTTCTTTCCTGTCTTTCTCCCTCCCTTTTCCTTTCTTTCCTATCTCTTCTTTCCTTCCTTTCTTCTTTCTCCCTCTTTTCCTTCCTCTTCTTTCTCCCTCCCTTATCTCTTTTCCACCTTCCCTTTTCCACCTCTCCCTTTTAACTTTTCCTTCCTCCCTTTTCCTTCCTTCCTTCCTTCCTTCCTTCCTTTTTTTTTAAAATATAATGAACCAATGCTCTATTCATAACCATGAGGACTAGAATCTCCCTTTGTCCCATACATTGTTTGAGGAGGCAGAAAGCCCCCCTTTAAATCCCAATCCTCCCCGGGCCCAGCATGGACACAAACTGCATTTGTAGTGTGTCTGTTTTTGTGTTATTCGTGGCAGGCGGCAAATTCTAGAACGAAACGCAAACCACGTTCCAAAGTGGCTTACCTCCGCTGAGTCAGGATGTGTTTGAGAATTCGAGAAAAACGATCCTGAAGATTGGAAGAGCTGAGCAGGGGTGGAAAAAAAAAAAAACAGAGCAAGAAAGGTGAAAAAAAAATTAAATTAAGAATTTGCTGAATAGACTTCGGGGCTGGCCTACCTTACAGGGTTGTGTGGAGGATAAAATGTAGGAAGGGATGAAGTGGATGGCTTAGGAAACTTGTTTCTCAAAAGGAGGATTAAACTTGGCTCTTAAACAAACCCATGATTTTATCCGTTGACTTTTCCTACCTGAGCCAGGGGCTGGACTAGAAGACCTCCAAGGTCCCTTCCAACTCTGTTATTCTTTTTAAAAAATATCTATAGCAATAGCGCTTAGACTTATATACCGCTTCACAGTGCTTTACAGGGCTCTAAATGGTTTACAGAGTCGGCCTCTTGCCCCCAACAATCTGGCTCCTCTGGAAGGACGGAAGGGTTAGGGTTTTATTAATACATTTTTCTTTTTTATACACATAAACGGCTCCATATCTCTCTGAACAGCGTATTATCTGGGTATAATTAGTTTTGAATAGAGATATAACAATAATCATAATGGTAATCTTAGTATCAATATGAATCACATAATAATAGTACTAATTGTACCGACTCGGTTATTCCGTTATACCTATTCCATATATTTATTCTGTTCATGCGATGCTCCATTTTAAGTTCCGAATCGCTGCAATTAACACCTTTTTAAAACTAACCAACACACACCCACCACCAAAACTTCCACGGAAAATAGGGGGAAAATGCTTTTGCATCTGTCTGTATTGCAATCCTGCTGGGTCACTAAAAGTTGCCTTATCTTGTGTGAGGTCAGAAAAATGTAGTTTATTTATTTTTGGCAAACCTCCTCATCTGTTAGTCACAACATTTACTTGCTGACACCCACGGCTTAGTCATGGATAATCGAAGTGCTATTTAAAAAAAAAAACACCTTTATCACATTATTCATCTCTCTCTTTTTTTAAAAAAGCATCACAAGATCCCCTTTTAGTGACCTTCCGGCAAACACAATCAACGGGGAAGCCAGATTCGCTTAAGAACCGCGTGACTGACTTAACAACCGCAGGGATTCACTTCACAAAACGCGACAGGAAGGAAGTCGTAAAACGGAGCAGAAGACTCCGAACAACATTCCTCGCTCAGCCGCAGACCTTTTGGGGGGCTGTTAAGTCGAGGACCACCTGCAATAATGCTCAGCCACGGAGGGGGAGAAAAAGAGGCCATCCAATCGGGCGCAATTCCCTTCACCGCCGCCCCCTTGCTTAGCAACGGGAAATCCTGGCCGTGAAGTCGAGGACTAACTTGTAAAGGCAGCGCAACGTTTCCGGAAGTCATGCAAGTTTCTTTCTCTTCCTCCTGTCGCTTGGGAGCCGTGAGTGAGTCACTTTTGATCCCAGTCTGTGCGAGGGACGGCATTTTTCTCTCACACTCGTTGCTCCCTCCAGATCAGTGTTTTTTCGGCTTGTGCAACTGGGATTGTGCAATTGACACGCTCACACACCCCCACAGCAAGGAGGGGGCAGCAGGGGGGGGCAGTAGCGTTAGTCGGCTTGTTTTCTAGGCTAAAAATCGAGAATAGTCATAGAACAAAAAATATTTGTTTCCCCATAGGTAGTCCTTGACTTACGACTGCCGTTGAGTCCAACGTTCCCGTTGCTAAGTGAGACGTTCGTTGAGCGGGTTTTCGCCCCGTTTAATGATGTCATTTCTTGCCCCAAGGGAATCCCTGCCGTTGTTAAGTTATGCACACCGTTGTTAAGCGAATCCGGCTACCCTCAAGGACTGTGCGTTGTCAGGAGGTCGCAAAAGCGGATCACAGGACCCCGGCATGCTGCGGCCATCATAATTGTGAGTCAGTTGCCAAGGTCATGTCACCATGGTGGTGCTGAAACGGCCGTTAAGCGTGAAAAAACGGTCCAAACACCCTTTTTTCCCCCCAGTGCTGTCGTAACACTGCGACCGTCATAAATAGGAGTCCGTTGCCAAGCCTCTGAATTTTGATTATCCCGATTCTGCAATGGTCATAAGGGTGAAAAACGGTCATAAGTCACTTTTGTCTGTAATGTCGTAACTTTGAACGGTTGCTAAATGAACTGTTGTATGTCAAGGACTACCTGTATCTACTTCTACTGCCCCAAAAGGAGTCGGAAGTCAATCCTCTTTTTTTCCTTTTTCCCCTGTTTCTACCCTTTTCTCTCTTTCACTTTTCCTCCCCTATTTTACATTTATGATTTTTTTTTTTGTAGCGGTGGCTCAGTGACTAAGACGCTGAGCTTGTCGATCAGGAAGGTTGGCGGTTCGAATCCCTAGCGCCACGTAACGGAGCGAGCTCCCGTTCCTTGTCCCAAGAGCTTCTGCCAACCTAGCAGTTCAAAAGCACGTAAAAAAATGCAAGTAGAAAAATAGGGACCCCTTTGGCGGGAAGGGAACAGCGCTCCGTGCACTTTCTGCGTTTAGTCCTGGCGGCCACGTGACCACGGAGACGTCTTCGGACAGCGCTGGCTCTCTTTGGCTTTGTAACGGAGATGAGCACCGCCCCCTAGAGCCGGAAAACGATTAGCACGTATGCGCGAGGGGAACCTTTACCTTTTACCTTTTTATGCTTTGTTAAAAACAAATAAAAATTTCGAACCGCGTAAAATCTTTCTCCCTTTGTCGCTCGCTCGCCTGCGTGCAAATTGAACATTTTTTTTGCAAGGATCCTACCGGCTGATTTCCTCCGCTCCCATGTGAAAGAGCAAATCCACCGAGGTTAAGCCGAAAATCACCCCGTCGATCTCTAAGGTGCAGGGATCGGAGACGAAGAGCACTCGCTGCGGAGTTTGGGGGTGGAGGGGAAAAAAACAAAAAACACCAATAAAGAGGCATTAATTCAGCAAACTTTTTCTGAATGCCGTCGCCAAAGTAACTACGGAGTTAAGTGAGATTATTCTAAACCTTGATGGGCTCTGACGATCAAGCCAACATTCCCCAAGCCAACATTCTTCCAAAAGTGCTAGAATCTCAGCTCCCGGGATTCCTCAGCTAGCGTGGGATTCTGGGACACGGAAGTCCCAAACCACCCCCAGGTCTACTTCCCTTCAACAGCCACAGGACGTGGTTAATTCTGAGCTGGGGGAATTTCACTGCTTGAGTAATCCTTGTTTAGGGATGTACGGTATTTCCCGAGGGAATTGACCCAGCAAAATAAACGCCCTCGCAGCCCAAGGTTGCCCTGGTGTTTTCCTGCTGTTCTTGGATCTGTCTCAAGAGGAGGGAATCCCCTCGGCTTGTCGCTTTTGAGAAAAGGACGGGTGTGTTTGTGTGTGTGTGTTTCTGACGGCACACCCAAGTTCCTTGTCTGCCTTTTCTGAAAAGGAGATGTACATGCCCCGTTTCTCAACCGCGGCCATTTGGAAGGCATGGAGGGGGGACTTCAATTCCCAGAATCCCCCAGCCGGCCCTGAACAAAAACCCACACACCCCCAGCCAGGAATGAAAGTTGCCCATTTCCCCTTCCAAGAACTTTAGCAAAGTTTCTACCCTGTTTTCCTGAAAATAGGACCTACCCTGAAAGTAAATCCTAGCTTGATTTTTACACATGCGCCCAATATAAGCCCTAATTAAGATTCTGCCCACTCTAGAGTACAAAAATTAAGCTAGGGTGTGGATGGGGTGGTGGTGGAGCTGCCCTACGACTTACCTTTGGACAGTTGTAGCCAGGCCTCGCACACCCTGACACCTGCCTTGCCGGCCCATTTCTTCTGCAGCCGGCAAAGCTGGCAAGGCTTTCCTGAAGGCCTCTATGGCTCTGGATCGATCCAGAGCTCTGTTATTGGCTGCAGAGGCCTTCAGGAAAGCCTTGCCGGCCGCAGAAAAAGGAGTTCCTGAAGGCCTCTGACAGCGAAAAGGAGGCCGGAGCGATGCACGCAAGTGAGGTTAGTCAGTGGATGACAACCCCTGAAAATAAGACCTGGTGCCTTTTTTGGTGGGGGAAAAAAATATAAGACAGGGTCTTATTTTCGGGAAAACACAGGTATAAGCAAAGGTCTTCAACTTTTGGCAACTTTTTAAGACTTGTGGGACTTCAACTTCCAGAATTCTGCAGCCTAACAGAGAGTCAGAGTTGGAAGGGACCTTGTAGGTCATCTAGTCCAACCTCCCGCCCAAGCGGGAGACCCTACACCATTTCTGACAGCCTGCAATACAATGGCCCCATCCAGGCAAAACCTCCGTTTTTTTCCTCCTCCCTCCTGAAGCCTCTTTCCTTTCGTGATATGTCATTTGGCCTCTAAACCCCAGAACAAAAAGCTATTTTATGGCTGGTTCTTAACAGCTTTCGTAGAAATCTTGTTTCAGCGTGAAGTATCCCCCAAAATAAAATTCCTGGGCCTCCTGGCCTCTTTTTGCAATAAAAGAAAAAGTCGTGTAAATGTCCAACCCTGGATGAAAATGTAGGATAAAAGGGACAGCAAAGCGGAGGAAGAATTTGTAAAAAATAAAATAAAATGCAACCAGCACGCACGGAAGCAGGCAACGTAAGGTTTCTTAAACTTGAAAGGGGAAAAGAAAATCACAATAATTTCCTGCCTTCCAAACCAGTGACGCTTTGCACTAAAGCCTGAGTCACTCTGTTGCCTTGGCCTTTCCCGGAAAAACATCTTCGATTTCTCATCCGAAAGACAGGAAATTCTTAGCTTTTCTTGAGAAAAAAACAAAAAGCCCATTTATTTATTTTTTTTGGCAAGTCAAAGCCAAAAAGTAAGCACTATCGCCCCCTGTTGGTGGCTCTGAACCAGCTGGAGCTCCGCGGCACCTGTTGGGAACACCTGGAATCCCCGTTGCCAGGAAAAAAAAAAAAAAGCCAACAGCTGCAAATCCAAAAATTAAAATTTGGCCTTTATATCTTAAAAGAGTTTAAAAGCCTGGTCTGAATCAATGTTTTTTTTTTCTTATCAAATGAATTGGAAGAAAACCACCGGACGAGTTCTCAAAAACCAAACCATCCAGCCAACTCTTTTCGGCATCGGATTATTTTGGCTTCAAATTCTCTTTGCAAACATCAGATTTCCGGCTGACGGTTACGTTAAATGTTTGCAAAAAAAAAGAAAAAGGTGCTTGAAATACTTCTTACTTTCTTCTTACAAAGGAAAACAAGAAGGCAAAGGAAAGGCGTCGCCGGCCTGCATCGATTGGTGGTTTTCTTGCAAATCCAAAGGTTCTTTAGAATTTGGGCCAATCCAATCAACCTTTTTACAGAAACCTAAGCAGCTCTAAACATTGCACAGGCAAGTCCTTGACTTACGACCATAATCGATCCCAAGATTCCTGTCGCCAGGGAAACAACTCCTTTGTTAAATGAGTTCTGCCCCGTTTTACGACCATTTTTGCCCCGGTTTGTTAAGTGAATCATTGCCGTTGTTAAAGTTAGTCACGTGGATGTTAAGTGAACCCGGATTCCCCATTGGCTTTGCTGGTCAGGAGGTCGCAAAAGAGGATCACAGAATCCCAGGACACTGTGACCGTCGTAAATACGAGTCAGCTGCCAAGCATCTGAATTGTGATCGTGTGGCCGTGGGGATGCTGCAACGGTCGTTAAGTGTGAAAAAAGCCCCTTTTTCAGTAGCGCTGTAACTTTTGGTCGCTCAATGAATGGTTGTAAGTAATTATACAGGTGGTCCTCGACTTACAACGGTTCGTTTAGTGACCAATTCAAACACAGATAGCCCTCAACTTACAGTTTTAGTTTAGTTTACTTTATTGTCATTGCACCTCGTACAACGAAATCAAACACCGTGTCGGCATTCCAGCTGACACTCCAACCAATTACTCCGAGACAGAGATCTTCACAAAAGTTCTTTTTATTTTGGATAGTAAACTTGGCACAACTGGGGAATCCTGAATCTGAAAGTTCCGGGTTTCCTTGCAATAAGTAAAAACTACAAAATCCACCCCCTGCACCCATCATCGCATCACATGCCCCAATCACCATCCGTCCCAACTTCAGACGTCCTCTCACTTATGCGCAACACAACCTGACCTTGAATCAGAAAAAGAATGTTGTTATGTCTAACTAGATACACTCCAATATATTCCCCCCTCCCACTTTCCCAGGCACAAAATGTGGCAGCGTGGGAGCGTCTGGTCTCAATATGGCTTCCAAAGCTGGCACACCATCTTTGTCCTGCCCTTGTTGGAGTCTGATTCTGAGGGGGAGGTTGAGCAGCTGACAGGGAGTGGGAGTGGGGCTCCGGTGGCTGTGGAAGAAATGGGGGAAGGGCACAGTCCGGCTGGGCATTCAGAGGAAGACCAAGGCCCACCCCCTCTTCATCCTGGGGCACGCAGGGAGAAATGGAGAAGGGAGCAATGTGGCTTACGGGAGAGAAAAGGGCCCTGATCCCCTTCATTAGTTGCAGCTGGCAGAACAGGATAGAAGTGGGGCGTTTGCACACAGCTCTTTGCCGAAAGCAAAGAGTGCATTTTCTTGGTTGAGGCTTATCTGGGTTTTGGCATCTTCCCAACTGTGGTTGCTATGTTATCCTTTGAAAGTCTGCAATTTATCATCCTGGCCTGCCGTGTTAATTACTTCAGGGTGGTTTGTGTTGGGTTTTTTATTTCTAATTTATCTGTACTTTGGGTTTGGACCGCTTTTCTTCCCTTCTTAGACTGTTTTTGGAAGAGTTTGATCTTCATAATTGGACATTGGGGGCCAAGTTGGAGGTATTAAAGGGAATTTATTCTACTTTTGTGATTTCGTTATTTTTGTGTCATGCCCCAGGTCACCATAATCTTCAGTGCACATCATGACCATGAAAATACACAAACACACATCCTTCACACTCCACCCATTGAATTGAAAACCCCCAACACTAAATTATTCATTTAGTGACCACTCGAAGTTACAAGGGTCCTGAAAAAAGTGACATACGACCGCTTGCAGCATCCCCATGGCCAAACAATTCAAATTCAGCCGCTTGGCCACTGACTCCCATTTATGACGGCGGCAGTGTCCTAGGGGTCAAGTGATTCCCTCTTTTGCGACCTCCTGACACACCAAGTCGATGGGGAAGCCGGATTCACTTAACAACCGGGTGACTCACTTAAGAACTGAAATGATTCACTTCAGGGTTATTGGCAAGAAAAATCCTAAAATGGGGGCAAAAAACTCAAGATTCAACTTAACCAACCGGGCAACTAACTTAACAGCTTGCAGTGGTTCACTTAACAACCACGGGGAGAAAGTTCGTAAAACGAGGCAAGGCTCACTTTAACAACTGTCCCGCTTAGCAACGGAAATGTCAGGCTTAATGGTGGTCAAGGACCACCTGTAAACAGACTGAGGGAGGTGGAGCTTGTCGGAAAAGTGGAGAAATTACCTGTCGGTCTTCTTTGGCGAGTTCACAGACGAAAGGTGGTTGGGGATAAATGCACACATGGTGTACGTCCCTCAGTGAAGGCACAACCACAAGGTGGGAGCCGGCACTGTGTGGGATGAAGGAGAGACACAAGCTTGTGAGAATCAGGAATGCAGGTTTAAGTCCTCGCTTAATGACCAGGAGAACTTACAATGGAGCTCAAGAGCTACTTATGACCCGTTTTTTGTAATTTAGATGGCCATACCTCCTTGTGGTCATATGATAACACTTTTTATAGGTTGCTTGGTAACAGACTTATATTTATGGCTGTTTGCATCCGGTGGTCACCTAAACAGCCATTTTTGCTGGTTTCTGGTATTTTAGATTCAGTTTCCAGCAAAAAAATGCCCATTCTTGAAAATGGGTTTGCTTTCACGACCACTTGAAAATGAGTTGTAAAATTGGGCACGGCCATGTGGCGACTCGCTTAATGACTGCCGTGATTTACAGTTGTAATTCTGGGCTCAGTTATGGTTGTAAGGTAAGGACTAGCTATGTGATGTTGGATTGACGGGAGGAAAAGCTTGGATGCATTATTTTTAGATTTATATCAGAGTGCATGTATATATATTCACACACAGACACTTAAATCAAGCAATTTTCAGGTTTTTCTTAACAAAGGAAAATAATATTTGTAG
Source organism: Notechis scutatus (assembly GCF_900518725.1). The sequence continues at coordinate 5,685 of NW_020717366.1, read as the reverse complement.
CTCAGGGTTGAAATGAGGCGCTTGGCGGTTTTCTTGCAGATGTTTCATGACCCAACTAGGTAATATCATCAGTGCTAGAAGGGAGTAAGGATTGTGGAGAGGAGAGGGAGGAGGAGGAGGACGACTGTGGGGTCCTTGGTGCTCTTTGAACTTGGCGGTTTTCTTGCAGGCATTTCATGACCCAACTAGGTAACATGATCAGTGCAAACCCCCACTCCCTTCTAACACTGATGACGTTACCTAGTTGGGTCATGAAACGTCTGCAGGAAAACCACCCAGCTCAGAGAGCACCAAAGACCCCTCATCAGTCCTCCTCCTCCACCTCCTCTCCACAACCCTCCTCTCTTCTAGCACTGGTGATGTTACCTAGTTGGGTCATGAAACGTCTGCAAAAAAACCACCCAGCTCAAAAACCTTTTTCAGCTGTGGGGAATCTCCATTTTACCTCCCAATTAAACCTCCAACTATTCCAGAGGTGCAAGAAAATATTCCTCGCCCGAAACTGAGCTGGCAAAGACGCCCCCTACCCCGATGCAAACAATACAGGTCAACAAATTGATTTCTTGCCTCCTTGTGCCTTCAATGATAGTCTTCAAGCACCTCTTGAAGACCTCGTCGTACAACATGATCAGCCGCCCTTCCTAGAAAGAAACCAATTTGGTGGGTTGATCAAGAGCAGAATCTCCAATCCCCCCCACCCACCCACCCCAATTAAAATCAGGTTGTTCAGAAGCTAATTGTATGTTATGACTTAAGATTCTGCCAAGCATCAACCTTTCTCAACTTAATACTCTCCAGATTTGGGGGAAACTACACCTCCCATCAAACACAACAATTACTTTTGACTAGCTGGGGGGCAGCACATCTGGACAGCATCCATTTTGGGAGAAAAACAAAGCTGTTTTTGCTTTTTTTGGCGTTTCCCTCTGCCAAACAGCTTGTTGATATTTGATTTTGCTTACTTAAAGCAGCTGCAGAATTCCGCCGAGGTTGTATGTCTTATTGTACTGTTCACAAGTGAAAAATAATGGGGGGAGGGGGGGAGAAATGGAAAGAACCTGTGAAGTTTTTAGGGATTTGGTATCCTGGTTTGGGCTCCCAAGCCAACTTCTGAACTCACACGGAGGCAGAACTCTTGTGAACTTTTAACATCTGCGTCTCTTCTCCACTCACCTCCACTTGTTTGTGCTTTGAATCAACGAAGGGACCGAGCTGCAAGCAACGAAAGGAAACCATGGTTAAGGAGGATGGACAGAGAAGGGAAACAAACCCCAAATATTGATTAATGGTAGCCACCATTTCACCCCCAAAAAATCAAGCAAGCAGGGAAAAAAAAAAAGAATTAGTGCCCAGCTTTTATGTTTTTGCAAAACATAAACGCTGGCCGAATGAGATGAAAACTTAACGGGATCCAAAGGTTAAGATTTGTGATGATTCTCAACATCCTTAGCTCCCAGTAGTGCTGATGGATTGCAAATTAGCAATACAGCTAGTCCTCAACAAACGACCGGTCCATTACAGTCGTTAAATGAAAGTTATAAAATTGAATCCAACACACAAGAGACCTGTTTCTATGAGGTTTGGGTTTTGTTTTTTTTGGCAGTAGTTGTTAAGTGAACGCAGTGGTTCTAAGTGCAAACAGGATGGTCATTAAGTGAATACCAGCTGTTAAGTGAATTCACTGGATATTGGTTTGTTTGTTTTTTGCCAAAAACGGGCAGTGATGGGACACCACAAATGCATCTATGTGGCAAGTGTCCGAAGAACAGTCAATAGGATTGTGGAGAGGCCCCGACCACCGGAACTTCGAATCTGTTTGGTAAGGAGGCCCCAAGTAGGTCCGTTGCAACTTCAAATGGTCACTTCTAAAGAGCAAAGAAATCCCGCAGATGTCAGAAGGGTCTCCATTACCAAAATGCAAACATCCGGCTTGTCCTTATTGATGGTCTCAATCAGGTCCACCATGGGCTCATAGGCGATGCTGTCCGAAGTGGTGTAGGGCCCACAGGCAACCAAGACCAGCCGAGGTTCTGGATCTGGAAGGATTACAAGCGGGTTGGTTTTTCTTTCCCAATTCTGGGATTTTCAGGGATTTTCTCTTGGGCCCGTCATCACCGCTGTTTTGGTTTTTTTTTTTGCAAATATGGTGCTAAAAATAAACTCTCAATCAATGGAATTGTCACTTAGTGCTCTGCTAGAAGAGAGTGGGGTTTGTGGAGAGGAGCAGGAGTAACAACAACAACAATAATAATAATATTGTGGGGTCTTTGATGTTTTCTGACCTTGGTTGTCTTCTTCCAAACATTTCATGACCCAACTAGGTAACATTATCAGTGCTTGAAGGGAATGGGTATTGTGGAAAGGAGGAGGAGGAGGAGGAAAAGGAGGGAGGGAGGGAGGGAGGGAGGGAGGGAGGGAGGGAGGAAGGAAGGAAGGAAGGAAGGAAGGAAGGAAGGAAGGAAGGAAGGAAGGAAGGAAGGAAGGAGAAAAAACTAATTCTGTCCCAGAGAAATCCTTGGGAGTGGTTTCTTTGTCTTATTATGAAAGGACTATTAATGACAAAGGATTATTAATGGTGATAATGATGACAAATATTTTTCTTTTTATGAATACTGAGAGCATTTGCACCAAAACAAATTCCTTGTGTGTCCAATCACATTTGGCCAATAAAGAATTCTATTCTATTCTATTCTATTCTATTCTATTCTATTCTATTCTATTCTATTCTATAAAAACATGCAGATCAGGCTGCATAGATATTTTCAGTTTTGGAGAAACAACCATCCTTAATACATTTATTCATTATTATTAATAGTTGAGAGGAGATGCATGCAAACCTTGCACGGCGTAATTTTCCCCCCAGATTTAATGTAAACGTGATTATATGATTCATTATTATTGATGGCAGTGAAACCTGCCCATTGCACTATTTGCAACTTTTTAGAAATAAAGATCATTAAATATATGATTAGGATTAAGTTGGTGGCAGTGCAGGCAAACCACTGCACTGTTTATTTGCAAGTTTTTAAGAAATAAAAATCATTCATATATTGTTAGGATTAAGTTAACAATTGTGCAAACCACAGAACTGTTGTAATTTTTAGATACAAAACTCATTATTGTGACAATACAAACAAATCACTGCATTGTTTATAGTTATTATCATTTTTAAAATAACTATGATAGTACAAACCACTACACTAACTGTAATTTTTAAATGTGTTAATAAGATATTAAGTATTATACATATACATTATATGAAATGTAATAGAAATGTATAGAATTGTATCATGGATGTTATTATATATAACACATAACACTACGTACCGTAATAATGTATTAACATATTACTATGCTATTATTGTTTACAAGGCATTTTGCATTGATTTAAAAATACAATAACTGTAAATAGTGCAGGAAAATTTAATGTACGCATAGTGTATAAGGGTTAAAAAGGGAGACAAAACAATAATATATAAAGCCCATATGAATCATTCCTCCCAAAGGAATGTCTCAGCGTACTGTGTGAACGTGGTCAAGTGGGAATGGCTCCACACTAACCATGTTTCAACAAACCATGGTTTAATGTAAACAAATCCGGTAAAAAGCCAGAATTGTACTTAAGGTCACATGCTGGTTGAACCAAGTTGGCAAAAAGGTACCATACCTGTGGCTGCTTCTGTGGGCTTCTGGAAAGGAAGAGGCACTCCCTGGAGAGAGAGGAAATATTTTTATATTTATTTATTTATTTGCAGGGAGATCAATTAAATTCAACTGCTGGCTATAGTTTCTCACTCCTGCTTAGGAAATACACAAGTTCAGGAACAGTCAGTCACCTTCTCCAGGAAAAAAAAAAGACTACGAAAACTTTCAGAGATTAGAACAGAAATCACATACATGTAATCCTCCACTTATGACCATAACTGAGCCTGTTACAATTCCAGTTGTAAAGTGGATCATTACTGCAAGTTGTAAATTCATATGTCGATCCATGTTGAAGAGCATGACAGAGCAGTGAAACTCAGTGTATTTTAATTACCTCATAGAGTTTGGATGCAATCAGCTTCTTGCCAGTACTGTTCATTCCTTCCATGACCACAACCTGGATAATTAAAAAATTGGGGGGGAAATATATAACTTCAATTCTCAGGATTCCCCAGCCAGCCTGCTTTAAGAG
>NW_020717365.1:66849-98788 GCF_900518725.1 Notechis scutatus | reverse complement strand
TCGATTTGAAGTTATGTATTATATTGAATGCTATAATCTGAAAGGTATACATTGAAGCTTAAATAAGAGTTTGAATGGATAAAATGAAAGGATATAAAGGTGTCATACTCTAATTGATAACTACAGGGGAAAAATTGCTTAATAAGAAAAGATAATGTGAAATTGAAACAGGACAGACAAAAGTATAAATATAACGATTTGAATTGAGATGAGATAATTAAAACAAAGTTGAGAAAATTAAAAGAGGGGAAAAACTATGTAGAAAATATAAAATGGTAATAAGATATGGAATAGAATATAAAAATGAGCATGAAATTGAGTTTTGTGTCTGTATGAAGATGTGATAACCTGGGACCATACTATTTTCAAAAAAGATGTTTTATTTGTATTTTGTTTTTGTGAAAACCCAAAAAAAAAATTTCAAAAGAAAAAAGAAAGAGTATGAGGTTTGTTCACCACCCTGGTTTTATTATAAAAATAATGAAGGTAAGGTTTAAAAGAACATCTTTTCTTAAAGTGGCTATAAAAGGTCTTCAGGCGAGAACTTGTTAGTTTGGAAGCTAAGCAGGGTTGGGGCTGGGTAATCCTTGGATGGGAGACCCCCAATGCTGCAGGGTACACCGGGGAATCCCAGAAATTACAATTCCAGCAATGGCAATTAATCTAAGGTTGATGTCAAGGAAAATCCACGCTCGATTTGAAAGTGATTTCTCTGATTCCCTCTGACTGTACTATCGAAAATGCTGAATGTCATCAAAGCCAGAGGGAGGAAGATGGAGGCCAAAGAAAAGGAAACATTTTTCATCTCACTCCCAAGAGTAATCCCATGGCAGAAATCACTACGCAAAGGAACCTCTACTTTCAGAGGCAGTCTACCTTAGAATAACAGCTGGGCCAGCTGCTGTCTCGGCTATGGGCTTCTCTTTAAATTGAGAGCTCCTCTTCCCTCCTAAAGGCTCCCATTGGGAAAGCAGCACAGTGAGAAAGTCCCACCGCCAGAATATGGAGCACAAGTGCTTCAAAGACCAAACTTCCCTCTGTCTATGCAGTCTGTCTTTGATCATCACCTGAAATCAAAGGGTCAGGAGCCTACCTGGGTCCTTGCACATGAATGCCACCAACAAGAAGACAAACAGCAAAGCTTTCATCTTGCAATCTCCTCTGCAGCCTTCAAAGTACAATGCAGGATGGGAGAAGGCAGTTATAAGTACCTCTACCCCACCTTGTGGGGGCTGGAGAACCAGGTTCAAGGGTCCGTATAGGCATTTCGGGGCGTGGAAGGCTTTCTCAAATCCATTGGATGAGCTGAAGTTCATGGTCAAGATGTTCAGCCGATAACAGGAAAGAGAACACCCTGCTTCAGTGGTTGCATTATTGGCGTTCTTTATAGGTTTGTGGAGTTCCTGCAGACATTTCCTTATCAAGCTAACTCTGTCCACTCACGGGAGAGTGTAGTTCATCTTCCATCCCATGCTTAGATAATTTTATGTCTCCTGCTGAAAAAAGGGTCTGCAGGAAAACAGCCACGATTAGAGAAAATCTGATAGTTGGTTGATTGGTGTATTCTCTTAGACCCATAAGAGAACGATTTGGATTGGCCACCAAATCCCCTGCATCAGAACCAGTCCAAGGCTCACATAGACCTTTTGAAAAAGGTCATCCTCTTTCAAATGCAGAGGATCAGCTAAGAAGCAAGGATTGCTGCCCACCTGGGTTCGCTCAGATAAAAACTCGCCTGCAAAAAACCTTTTTCATAAAGGAGGGATAAGACCCCAGCCAAGAACATAAGAGTGGAGATCTGTCTGTACTCTATCATTGACAGGAATACCACTGGAGAGCAGGGCAGATGTTCAGGAGGCCACAAGTAGCTCGGTTGAAGTAAGTCATTTGCAAGGGGTAGCGCCAGGTCAGGAGATCTGCAGCAGGGAGTCAATATAGGCGAGGAGCACTAGACATCATGTCTTGCAGGACTGAAGTGACTTCAGATGCCATCGATTGCAGTAGAAGTGTTGAAGACTGTTGACCAGGAACTTGTTACTGTTAAGTCTGGGCGGTGGGTCACAAGGAGAGACGAGACTCTTGGTAGTGAACAACAGCTCTTTATTAAGCAACCAGATACTGAGACCAAAAACCCCTAGCCGAGGCTGCTCTTTTTATAGAGCTGGCCCCGGCTAGGCAGCCAATGACAGGTTTTTGAGCTTGCCGCGCTTGGTATTAGCCAATCGCGGCAAGCTCTATATGAGCCAATCAGAGAGTACCATATCGTCCAATCAGGGCCTGGCTTTTCCGGACCAATAGGAACGCAGGCTTTCAAGCCTGCTAGTACCGAACACCCGTCCCCTCTTGGTTCCCTCCAAAGGGTGGGGAAACGTAGTCACGCAAGTAGGCGGGTCTTCGGACCTTTCTATTTGACTTGCGCAGATCACAATGTCTTTGGTCATCGTCAGGTTCGGACGGGCTCCGCGTCACTCCCAAGCTTCTCGCAGGAACCGCCTGGAAGGGTGAGCCGGGCCTATAGCTGCGACTCCCACCTGGTGCATCCGGGTCGGTTGAGTTGTTCGCTCTGCAGCTCCCGCCTGGATTCTCCGGGCTGGTAGAGCTTGTCCGGCTGCTGCTTCCAGGCGAAGTACCCGTCATCCACGGTTCCCTGTCAGCTGGTAAGTCTTGTTGGTTAAATGTTTGATTTTTGTTTAACGTGTGTGGGGGGTGTTCTGCTTGTGCAGAAGCCGGTTCTTGTTCAGAATTTGAGGATTCCCCCCCCCTCTGGTTTCTTGGGTAGAGTCTGTGAGGAGAGAAATGGCCAGCCTGGACCTTAGCTGGTCAATGTGACGTTTCCAAGACCTCCCATCCGTGGTCTGAAGTCGGTAGGAACGAGGGCCGGTGATCTGGGTTATTTTCGCAGGAAGCCATAGTGGGTCCCCAGTAAAGTTTTTGGCAAAAACAGTGTCTCCTACCTTGAAGGCGCGGTTTTTACTAGAGGATCCCGGGGGTTTCTCTGGTGTGTAAGCAGGGTGCAGATGATCTAGGGGTGACCGGATTCTTCTGCCCATGAGTAGCTCAGCTGGGCTCTTGTTGGTGTTGGGCGTGATGTGTTGGATCAGAAGCATTTTGGTGATTTTCTCGTGGATGTCGCCATGTTCAATTCTTTGAATAGTCTTTTTTGTGAATTGAACCATGCTTTCAGCCCTACCATTCGCTGCCGGGTGAACGGGCGATGTCAATGAATGTCGGATGGCACGGACTGCCAAGTATTGCTCAAATGCTAATGCGGTAAACTGAGGTCCGTTGTCTGATACTAAGACATCAGGTAGACCGTGCGTGGCAAAGAGTTTGTTTAACTTTTTTATGATGGCTTCCGTGGTGGTGGTTTTCATTTTGTTTACTTCGAACCAATTGGAGTAAGCATCAACGGTAATCAAGAAGGTATGCCCTTTTGTTGGCCCAGCGAAGTCAATATGGATGCGTGACCATTGGGCCTCTGGGGGTCTCCCATTCTAACAGTGGGGCTTTTGGGGGAGCCGAGCGAGTCTCTTGGCATCTGTTACAGGCGGCGACCCAGGTTTCAATTTGCTTGTCCATGCTTGGCCACCAAGCATAGCTTCTGGCCAGGGCTTTCATGCGTACGATGCCTGGGTGCCCATCATGCAGCATGTTTAAAACTGTTTTTTGTAGCGTTTCTGGTATGACTACCCGGTCTTCCCACAGTATACATCCTCTTTGGGAAAAGAGTTTAGTTTGCCGGTTTTTAAATGGTTTAAAGAGTTCGTTTGTCCCACTTTCTGGCCAACCCCTTTCTATCCAGCTGAGAACTCGCGCCAATCGTCTGACGCATCGTGTTTTGTGGGCAATGTCTTGTGCGGTCAATTGTGACATGGCTGCAGTTTCAATTTGCAAAATTGATAATGTGGGTGCTGGGTCATCTTGCACGTCTGGCAGGGGGGATCAGCTTAAAGCATCGGCGTGCAAGATAGATTTGCCAGGTCGATGTATTAATTGATAATTATAAGCGGCAAGAAATTCAGACCATCTTGTCATTCCAGGTGACAGGATGTGTGGAGTGGGTTTGTTACCAGCCAGAATGCCGAGTAGGGGTTTATGGTCGGTAATAATTGAAAATGTCCTACCATAAATGTACTCGTGGAATCTTTTGACTGCGGAGATGATGGCGAGGGCTTCTTTATCCAGCTGACTGTAGTTCCGCTCTGATTTGGACAGGGTTCTTGAGAAAAATGCAACGGGAGCCTCTGTTCCATTGGGCAATGTGTGGCTTAGGATTGCTCCCACGCCAAAGGGTGAGGCATCACAAGTAACCGTCAGTGGTAAAGTCTCGTTGTATTGCATGAGGACTGCGTCGGAAGTCAGAAGCTCTTTTATCTGTTGAAATGCGCGTTCCTCTCGCCGTCCCCAAATCCAGGGTGCCTTTTTATCCAGGAGTCTATGCTGAGGCTCCGCGACAGTGGCTTTCTGGGGTAGGAAGATATTATAGAAATTAATGAGTCCAAGGAATGCTTGGAGGTCTGTTTTGCTTTTTGGTCTGGGGGCTTCTTTGATGGCCCTTAATTTCTTGTTGGTAGGGTGAATTCCTTGTTCATCAAGGAGGTATCCAAGGAATTCAACCCTTTCAGTACATAACTGGCACTTTTCTTTCTTTACCTTGAGGCCAGAGTCTTTAAATTTTTGTAGCACTGCTCTCAGTCTTTTTTCCAATTCTTGTTTGTTGGGGGCTGCTACTAAGATGTCGTCGAAATAGGGTACGACTCCTTTAATTCCTTGTAGCAGTCTTTCCATTAGGCTTTGGAAAACCCCTGGTGCGACGCTGACTCCAAACTGGAGCCGGTTGCATTTAAAGGCCCCTCGATGCGTTACGATTGTTTGAGCCTCGGCAGTTTCAGCATTGACCGACAGTTGTTGATAAGTCTGAGCCAGGTCGAGCTTCGCAAAGATTCTGCCACCCTCCAGTGAGTGTAGGAGATGTTGGACGACCGGTACCGGGTAGGCACTCTGCTGTAATGCATGGTTGAGAGGGGCCTTGTAGTCACCACAAATTCTCAGGGAGCCATCAGGTTTGATGGGGGTGACAATTGGTGTTTCCCAGTGGGCATGATGAATGGGTTCTAATACGCCTTGCGCTATTAGTTTGTCTAATTGTTCGTCTATTTTAGGCTTGAGTGCAAAAGGCACTCGGCGTGGTTTGAGGCGGATGGGAGCGATGTCAGGGCTAAGATTAAAGGAGATTGGGGACCCCTTGTACTTGCCTAGGGTGTTGCTGAAAACTTCTTGGAAGTCCCGAATGAGCGTTGCTTCCCAGTCTTCATCCTCTGTGTGGTTGATGCCTGCCATCTCGATCTCCAACGGTGCGAACCACTGCAACCCTAGTAGACTGGGGTGGTCTTTATCGACGATCGTGAGCGGTAAGACGTTGGTACAGTCTTTGTATGAGATTTTGAAATGTCCTACGCCTGCTACTGGGATGTGGTTCCCTTGATAATCTTTCAAAATCAATTTCTGGTCACTCAGTTCTTGTCGGCGTATGCTGGGTATTATGCACTTAATGGTCTGCCAGGAGACCATAGAGAGGTAGGAGCCAGAATCTACCTCCATGGTGCATGGTTGGTTTTCGATACCGACCTCCACAAGGATTTTTCGTGCGTCGATTGGTGAAGCGTGGCCGATAATGACTGTTTGGTGCGTTTCCTCTCTTCGTGGTGCCTCGCTGAATTTCTTGGTTCTGTTGTCCCGGCTCCATCGGTTGTCAGTCAAACAGTCCCAATTTTTGGTAGGGTTGCCATCTTGCCTTCTCGGGCTGTTTCCGTGGCGTCGAGGGCTGAAGTTTCTTTTGTTGCGGCATACTTTAGCAATATGCCCTCGTTTCTCACAAAAACGGCAAACAGCGTCCAGGAACTTACATTCGGAATGTGGGTGATCCCCTCCGCAGCCGGCGCATTGGTACCTCAAATTGCAACCCCACCGGTCTCGCCGCTCGCGCTCAGACTGAAGTCTGTGAACTTCTTCCTCTTCGCTGTCAGAGGGGGACTTGATGTCGCCATGGTGGGTAGAGGCTGCGAGTTTCTCTGGTGTTGTGGCCGGCTCGCTGGTGGATTTGCGGTCGGTTCCGTTCGAATGCCGCATTCGTGCTGCTGACTTACGTGTAGCTTCGGCTGCTGTGGCTTCGGCTATGGCGTCGGCGAGGGATATATCGCCCTTTGCCATCAACCTGCTTTGGAGTGCTGGATCTTTTAGGCTGAGGACGACCCGGTCTCGCATGGCCTCGGCTAGGTTAGCGAACCCGCACAAGCCCCCTAGGTCTCTCAGGTCGGCTACGAACTCACCGATGCTCTCACCCTCGCGCTGATCACGCTGGTAAAAGTCATGCCTTTTGATAAGGGTCGGTAAAGCCGGGGCGTAGTGATTTCGGAGGATGGGAGCTAGGTTGTCCCAGTCCATAGTCTTGACATCAGCAGGCTTCGCAAGCGCCTTGGCCATTTTAAAAACAGCGGGTCCACAGTGTGTCAGAAAGACTGCTCGCTTCTTGCTGCTGGTGGCGTCTTTCAGGTTGTTCGATTCCAAGAACATTTGGAAACGATCAATGTAGGACTCCCAGTCCTCGCTGGCCGGATTGAATGGTTTGGTGGCACAGCGCTGCTGGCCATTTTTTGGGTCGTCTTTGTGCTGTCTGCCATGTGCTGGTAAGCTCTGTTGTCTCAGTATCCCATCCTCGTCGCCAGTGTTAAGTCTGGGCGGTGGGTCCCAAGGAGAGATGAGACACTTGGTAGTGAACAACAGCTCTTTATTAAGCAACCAGATACTGAGACCAAAAACCCCTAGCCGAGGCTGCTCTTTTTATAGAGCTGGCCCCGGCTAGGCAGCCAATGACAGGTTTTTGAGCTTGCCGCGCTTGGTATTAGCCAATCGCGGCAAGCTCTATATGAGCCAATCAGAGAGTACCATATCGTCCAATCAGGGCCCGGCTTTTCCGGACCAATAGGAACGCAGGCTTTCAAGCCTGCTATTACGGAACAGTTACCTCGGGTGGTATGGGAGAAGGTCCATGATAGGCATTCTTACAGCATCTGAATAACCCAGTGGAAGCAGCATCTCATCTTTGCAGCTTGTGGAGGCCTTGGGTAGTGGTGTAGTTTGCTCTACAGATGGCTTTGTTGCTCCATTGATGGGTGGCCATCATAGTACGAGCAGGAGATCATCTTCTTTTAATGACCCCATAATTCTTTGTGAGGTAGAATCTGAGCATCTGAATGGAGCTGAGTGTTTACTGGCTGGATGCCCTTCCTGTCGCCAATGTAGAGTTACATTCAGCAGATATGTTCTAATGGTGCCCAGAGAGAGAAACATCTGCCTCTAGCTAGGATCGAACTCACAGCCTCCTGATTGTGAGGCGAGAGCTCCACTTCTAGGACACTGCACCACTTCTTTAGGCCAAGCATCAGGTGGCTTCTCCTTATGGGGGAACAGGCAAAGGAGCAGTTGGGAAAGGATTGTGTCTATTCTTGAAATTGCTCCTTGACCCATTTGCAAAAATCACTAGAGAAGCAAATTGTGAGTCAGTATAGCTATTTCTGGGGAGTGTAAGCTTTCTCAAATCCCTTGGATAAGCTGAGGTTCATGGCCAAGGTGTTCAGGGAAGAGAATACCCTGCTTGAATGGTTGAGTTCTGGGTGTTCTTTATACGCTTGTGTTGTTCCTTTAGGATCCTCATCTTCCAGAAATGCTTCATGGCTCACTAATCATACAGATCAGAGGCAAAGAAAAAAGCCTTTAGGAAACAAGATGAGCATCTGTGGCAACTCTGAAGATTTAGGTTCTGGAAAGAAAATCCGAATGCTTTCTTTTTGTCACCTTGTTCACTGAGTTCCTGAATTTAACATTTTTCTTCATATCCCTTCACTAGAAAGGTGCCCGATTTTCATTATATAAGAATAGAGTGAGACCACTTCTCTGTTCTTCCCAGTTGTTCCTCTCGGTTGACCAACAATTGCAATAAGGAAACATTTTCCTTTGTACATTTTTAATGTAGACCTGCCGGTGCTGCATTAGATAAGATCAGTTGAAATTGAAATAATCTGTGTTTATTGACCAGCTAAAGTACAATGTGAAATATTTCCATTTAACCAATAAACTTAGGCCACCTTTCTTTTTTTCTCAATTATGACTGTTGTACATCAGCAATAAGGACAGCAAGGAAGAGTAAAAATAAAGAGCCTAGAAACAACTCAAACCACTCTGAAACTAAACTAAACTAACTAAACCAGGGATGTCAAACTCAAGGCCCGGGGCCCTGATCTGTCCCATGAAATGCTTAGATCTGGACTCTAGGGCCGCCCTGGGAATTATTATTATTATTATCTTTATTGTCAGAGTACAACATGTGTACAATGAGATTGGCTTAGCCTCCCTTCGTGCACCCGCCCAAAACAACTCCCATTGAGGACAGGAGTCCCTATCCCAGTCCCAATCTTTTTACACTATGTGACCTTGTTGCACAACATGCTGGCCCTGCAAGTCTTTCAAACTATGTTGACATGAAGTTATTTTCCGTTCAGAAGTCTGACAGCCCATGGGTAGAAACTCTTCTTCAACCTGTTGGTGCAACTGGCTATGCTTCTATATCTCAAACCCGATGGTTGGAGAATGAAGAAGTGCTGACCGGGATGTGAGTCATCCCTGACAATTTTCCTCACTCTTCTAAGGCAGCGAGGCCTAGAGAGGTCATCTAGTGGTATCAGGGAACAGCCCACGATGTTTTGTGCTGTGCTCACCACCCTCTGTAATGTCTTTCTATCCGTGGCTGTCAAGCCAGCATACCACACTGTAATGCAATGTGTGAGGATGCTTTCTATTGTGGACCGGTAAAAGGAAGTCATCAGTCATTGTTCCACTTTATTCTTTCAGAAAACCCTAAGGAAATGGAGTCTCTGTTGGGCCTTTCTGGCCACCTGGGCTGTGTTGACTTTCCAGGTAAGATCTTCACTGAGGTAGACTCCCAGGAATTTAAAGGAGAAAACTCTCTCCACACAGCCCCCCTTGATGTAAAGTGGGGCAGGTTCCTCTCTCTTCTTCCGGAAGTCTAACACCATCTCCTTTGTCTTCTTGATGTTCAGGTGCAGGTTTTTTTCTAGGCACCATGAGGAAAATTTTTGAACCTCCCATCGTACACTGTATATAGTGAAAAGAAAATCCAAATGCTTTCTTTTTGTTATCTTGTTCACTGAGTTCCTGAAGTTAACATTTTTCTTCATATACCTTCACTAGAAAGGTGCCCGATTTTCATTAGATCAGAATAACGTGGACTTCCGGTTTGTAAGGCTTCGAGAGCGGCAGGAATCCGCGATTGTGCACGGTTTCTGCTGCGCTCGCCGCTGGAGTGCCCCCGATCCAGTCAGATTTGGGGTTTATAGTTACCCCATAGAGGTAACTGAAGACAGGGGAGATCCGGCAGGGGTGCGGGGGGATTGCAAACCCCCTCCTCAGTTGGCTAAACTCCCTTTTCCAAAAGCGGTGGAGCGGTGGTCAGCAATGGCCGCCACAAAGAAGCTTTCATCCGGATAAGAATGTGCAGGAGGAAGCTGAGAAGTGAAAGTTTTTGGCTGACTGGGATAACAAGTAACATTTAAATACCCTGGAACTTAAATTTCATTAAAGATACATCGCTCCCAAAGACCTGGAAAAAGCGGCGATTGAAAATGAAAAGGGAAAGTTTGTTTTTTCTCACTCCCCTTCCTTACGGTGGTAGCAGATGAGCAAGAAATCAGAAAAACCCATTTTGGCATCAGCAGGTAATTAAATTTGAAAATTAAAGCCAAGGGGACAATAAAGATTTCTGAACATATGAAAAAAAAAACTTTCTTTGCTATAAGTGGGAAGGGAGAGGAAAAAAATTAATATTAAGATTTTGCTGGAGGAGGCTGCTTGGAATTTATAAGACTAGAGCAAAATTGTAACAAGACTTCTAAAAGATACATTTTAATTGGAACTTTGCAACTGAACTGTAACCCCAAGAAGAGAAAGTATAAAAAGAAGAAAGTGCTAAATAAAACAGTCTGTGTGTATTTGGATTACCTGGTGACATTGGGACTTTTGGAAATTATTATTTGAAAGAATAAAAACATTTGGGATGTTTTAATTTTTTTTTTTACAATGGCATTACTTGTTGGTGAACTGAAAATGGAATTTACAAAGCTAAAAGAAGAGGAACAAGAAGGGAAGGGCTCTTCTGGATCCGTTTTCCATTTCCTAGAAATGGCAATTTCTACCTATCAGAAACTACAAGAACAAGAGAATTGGGATGAAGAAGAAGCCATCTTTAATGAACAAGCAACTTCAGCTGGGGAAGAAAAGGGAAAGAAGGGAAAGAGAATGGAGAATTTAAGACGTAAAAGAACAACCAAAAAAGGAAAGATAAGGTGAAAAATCGATACAATGTTAGAAAGCAACAGAAAAGAGGAATACAGAAGAGGGTGGAGATTAAGAGGGTGGAGATCAAGAGACAAGGGGGTAAAAAGGTTAGATTGGAGAAGAAAAGAAGAGAAAAAGGGAAGAGAAGTTACAAAGGTTTGAAACAAGATGTAAAGAAACAGGATTTATTCAGAGATAATGGGTAAAAATATACTTAAAAAAGAGATTCTGCAAAAGTACATAAGATTGTATTGTTGTATTTATATTTGAAATAATGTTAGAAAACTGGAACATTATATGATTATAAAATGGGATAAAATATTAAAAGGAATGTGTAAAATGCTTAAGACCTAACAATAATTTGCTATGGATTATTGTTTTAATTATATTATAAACTTATTTTCCTTTCTTACTTTAAAATATAGTACATAGCTTTAGAATGTTCTAAGCAAAATCAGAATGAAAATTATATATTATATTAAGTGTTAAACTTAGGGGAAAGATATAAAGGCGTCATACTTCAATCAGTGATTACAGGAGAAATTTTGTGTTAATGAGAAAAGATAATAGATAATTGAAACAGAACAGACAAAAGATATAAGCATAATGATTTAAATGGAGATGAAATAAATAAAACAGAATTAAGAGAGTGAAAAGAGGGGAGAAGCTATATAGAAGATGTAGAATGGTAAATAAGATATGAAATGGTATATCAAGTGAGCATGAATTCGAATTTATGTCTGTACAAAAAGATGTAAGCCGCTTTCCAAAAAGAAGTTTTATGTTTTCATGTTTTGTGTTTTGTTTGTGTGTTTGTTTATTGAAAATTAATAAAAAAAAAATTTTTAAAAAAAGAATAGAGTGAGACCACTTCTCTGTTCTTCCCAGTTGTTCCTCTCGGTTGACCAACAATTGCAATAAGGAAACATTTTCCTTTGTACATTTTTAATGTAGACCTGCCGGTGCTGCATTAGATAAGATCAGTTGAAATGGAAATAATCTGTGTTTATTTACCAGCTAAAGTACAATGTGAAATATTTCCATTTAACCAATAAACTTATGCCACCTTTCTTTTTTTCTCAATTATGACTGTTGTACATCAGCATTAATGACAGCAAGGAAGAGTAAAAATAAAGAGCCTACAAACAACTCAAACCACCCTGAAACTAAACTAAACTAACTAAACCAGGGATGTCAAACTCAAGGCCCGGGGCCCTTATCTGTCCCATGAAACGCTTAGATCTGGACTCCAGGGCCGCCCTGGGAATTATTATTATTATTATCTTTATTGTCAGAGTACAACATGTGTACAATGAGAGTGGCTTAGCCTCCCTTCGTACACCCCCCAAAAACAACTCCCATTGAGGACAGGAGTCCCTGACCCAGTCCGAATCTTTTTACACTATGTGACCTTGTTGCACAACATGCTGGCCCTGCAAGTCTATCATACTATGTTGACATGAAGTTATTTTCCGTTCAGAAGTCTGACAGCCCATGGGTAGAAACTCTTCTTCAACCTGTTGGTGCAGCTGGCTATGCTTCTCCATCTCCTACCCGATGGTTGGAGAATGAAGAAGCGCTGACCATGATGTGAGCCGTCCCTGACAATTTTCCTCACTTTTCTAAGGTAGTGAGCCCTAGCGATATCATCTAGTGGTATCAGGGAACAGCCCACGATGTTTTGTGCTGTGCTCACCACCCTCTGTAATGTCTTTCTATCCATGGCTGTCAAGCCAGCATACCACACTGTAATGCAATGTGTGAGGACGTTTTCTATTGTGGACCGGTAAAAGGAAGTCATCAGTCATTGTCCCACTTTATTCTTTCACAAAACCCTAAGGAAATGGAGTCTCTGTTGGGCCTTTCTGGCCACCTGGGTTGTGTTGATTTTCCAGGTAAGATCTTCGCTGAGGTAGACTCCCAGGAATTTAAAGGAGAAAACTCTCTCCACACAGCATCCCTTGATGTAAAGTGGGGCAGGTTCCTCTCTCTTCTTCGGGAAGTCTAACACCATCTCCTTTGTCTTCTTGATGTTCAGGTGCAGGTTGTTTTCTAGCCACCATGAGGAAAAATTTTGAACCTCCCATCGTACACTGTATATAGTGAAGGAGTGACCCACAATACATCTCCCAGTGAAAGTAGAGCTTGAGAGGGGCGCATGTAGCATTCCTGAGCTCTGTTTTTGCTGGCAGAGGGTTGCAGGAGGCCATTGCAGCA
Organism: Notechis scutatus; assembly: GCF_900518725.1. Next base: position 86,161 of record NW_020717365.1, on the reverse strand, counting down.
TAAAATGGAACTTGGGAGCCCGTTTTCTCTGGCGGAGCACTTGGGCTGCAACAGGGGCCCACAACATGAGTGACGTTGAGCTGGCCATAACCTCCCTGGTCACCACCACTGTGGTCCCCGAGGTCAAACCCAACCCTGATGCAGCACTCAATGAAATCGAGTTTGATACCCCTGAACTAAACTAAACAAACTACACAAAGCACCAGCAGGCAAGATGAGAAACAAGGGATGAAAACTAATCAAAGAAAGAAGCCACTTGGAATTAAGGAGAAACAATGAGGACAATTAGCCAGTGGACCCCCTTTCCTTCAGTAGTTGTGGGTGTTCCAACGCTGGCGGCTTTTGAGAAGAGACTAGACTGCCACCTGTCTGAAATGGTGCAGGGTCTCCTGTTTGATGAGAAGGTTGGACTAGAGAGCTCCAAGGTCCCTTCTAGCTCTATTCTGATTTATTGGTTAAACCTGCTGAATGAGAAATTCCAAACTTAGCAAGAAAGCTACATCCAAATTGAACATAATAAGCAACCACCATTTGATAAAAGAAATGACCCTGGATATGAGGAGGATCGATGGAAATATATCAATCACAGGGGCAAAATACAGTAACTGAAAACAATCCCCTTGCTGCCGCCTAATCTAGTCCTTTCCATTCCAGCGCACTCTAATTTAGCCCCGTTGGAGCTGAGCAAGCAATTTCATAGCCCACCCCTGGAAGACAGCAAGGAACCACCTAAAAAGAGGCATCATCAAATGTGCCTAGAAAAGTGGCATCTTCGGGTGTTCCTGTGACAAAAAATAAAGTAGCCCAAACTTCCCTAGGGAGAAGAAAAGGGAAGGGTTGGTGATAGGACATTCAGTTCTTGGAACCAGCGGTCTGCGGACCAGATATGAGATCAAGGGAAATATGTTGCCTTCCTGAAGCAAAAATCAAAGATGAAGTCCAAAACCTTCGTAAAATAGTCAAGCCCACAAGTTACTACCCCGTCTTCCTTCTTCATGTAGGGAAGAAAGACAGGACAATGAACTGAAAAACAATATCAAGAGATGATAAACAACTAAGCAAGAAAGTTAAGGAATTAGGAGCCCACGTGGCATTTTCATCGATACGTCCAACGATAGCTCAAGATACAATGAGAGAACAAACAGTTTTAGAAAAGAACTGATGGCTGTAGTGTTGGTTGCACCTCTGAAGATCTTGAAAGAATGTTTTTTAGAAAAGGACTGGCTCAACTTCTCAGGAGGGCTTTGAACTAATAATGAGGGGGAGGGTGATTAATATTTAGAATTTCTAAGACAATCTTTAGGATCTTTGGGACTTAATTCCAAATATAAACCCCAACATAATCAATGGCATAATGAAGTAGAAAGTGATGGGAATGATGGAAAATCCAGTTGCAAAGCAAGATATATAGGAAACATAACCCCTAAAGGACTTAAATTACTATACATGCTCAAAAGAGAGAATGTGGCAAAAAGTAACAGGCTTTCGAGACACAAAGGTGAACTGCTTAACTCCTTCTTGGCATCAATCGTCTCTCTCTCTCTCACACACACACAAAACTATAGCCCAACCTACCAAAAATATAACCAAAGAAGACAGACTAGAAATAAAAATAATCAAAAAAAATGGTAAGAGAACACCTTTCTGATCTTGATGAATTTAAATTACTGCAACCTGACAGATTCCCAGGGTTCTGAAGGAATTGGCAGATGGTACCTCAGAACCATTGTACCATATCTTTCATTCTTTGACAAAGGGGCTAAGGTGGTAGTCAAGGGAAGTGCTCTGGATATATTATACTGAGATTTCAGTAAAAGGTGGAATAAATAGCACCACCACTAGATGGACTCGCAACTGGCTGGCAAACTGTACTCAATGAGTAGTCTTAATTGGTCTAAGTCTACCTGGAGGGAAGTAAGCAGTGGGGTGCCACAAGGTTCCGTCTTAGGCCCGGTACTCTTCAATATCTTCATTAATGACTTAGATGAGAGAATAGAAGGGGAACTTACCAAATTTGCAGATGATACTAAGCTGGCAGGAATAGCTAACACCCAAGAAGATAGGCTCAAGATCCAGATGGATCTTGACAGACTGCAGCACTGGGCCATATCTAATAAAATGAAATTCAATATAGAGAAAAGTAAAGTCCTACACTTAGGCAAGAAAAACCAAAAGTACACATATAGACTGGGTGAAACCAGGCTCAATAGCAGTAACTGTGAGAAGGATCTTGGAGTCTTAGTGGACAACCAGCTAAATATGAGCCAGCAGTCTGCAGTAGCAGCCAAGAAAGCTAATGCAATCCTAAATTGTATTAACAGAGGGATGCAATCAAGATCAAGGGAAGTACTAATACCACTCTATAAAGCCTTAGTAAGACCACATCTAGAGTACTGCATCCAGTTTTGTTCACCACATTATAAAAAAGATGTTGAGACTCTAGAAAAAGTACAGAGAAGAGCAACCAGGATGATTAGGGGACTGGAGGCTAAAACATACAACGAACGGTTGCAGGAACTGGGCTTGGCTAGTCTAGTAAAGAGAAGGACCAGGGGAGACATGATAGCAGTCTTCCAATATTTGAGGGGCTGCCACAGGGAGGAGGAGGGGGTCAAGCTATTTTCTAAAGCACCTGAAGGCCAGACAAGGAATAATGGATGGAAACTGAACAAGGAAAGATTTAACCTGGAAGGAAATAAAGAGAAACTTTCTGACAGGGAGAACAATCAACCAATGGAACAGCTTGCCCTCAGAAGTTGTGGGAGCTTCATCACTTGAGACTTTCAAGAAGAGACTGGACTGCCATTTGTCAGAAATGGTGTAGGGTCTCCAACTTGGGTGGAGGGTTGGACTAGATGACCTACAAGGTCCCTTCCAACTCTGATTACCTGTTAAATCTGTTAAATCTGTTAAGTCTCTTCTTCTGTCTCTTATCAAGATCTCGTCACCCTTCCTCCCTTGGTGGAATGTGCTCCCCCTTTCTTGGGAAAAGAAGGACTATGTCATTGTAGTCAATCACACCATTATAATCCATCTGTAGCCACCATCTCTCACAGGTCTCCCCCCATGTGCAACATCAATGATCAGCTGGGTATGTACTTTTTGGAATCATTATGGGAGGGGGAGGTTCCTCGTTGTATTCATGGAATTGTTGCCTCCCCCAACCTCTTGCTGGCTGATGACCTCCATCAGTTGGTCCTGCAATCTTCTCTGCAGCCTGCAAAGTGTAGCCCAAGATGGGAACGAGCACTTATTTATACCCCTCTGAGATGTTGTTCTTGTGGGGGGCTGGATATCAAAGATTGAGAGAGAAAAATAGAGAGACCACACTAATTTCACATGTTCATCCCAAGTCTCCATGTAGATAAGGATGTCAGCAAGGTAAACCAAAACCCCCTTCTATAAATGTTCATGTAACACCTGATTAATCATCTGCATAAATACTGCTGGGGCCCCCTGTAAGCCAAATGGGAGAACATTGAATTGGAAACAACCCATTGGGCAGTTAAAAGCGGTTTTCCACTCATCTCCTTCCTTAATTCGAACTCGGTAGTACGCTTCTCTCAAGCCTAGCTTCGTAAAAATCTTTCCCTTGGCCAGGTGGGCCAGCATGTCCTTCATCAGGGGGAGGGGGTACACGTTTTCCATGGAAATAGCGTTCAGGTTTCTATAGTCAACCACCAAGCTCATGGAGCCATCTTTCTTTTCATGGAACAACACTGGGGCCGCTACCCAGGGTCTAGCAGGTTGGATGAAACCACGTTCCAAATTTTTATCGATAAACGACCGCAGTTCTTCTAATTCCCATGGTGTCATTGAGTATAACTTTGGTTTCGGGAGTTTCACCCTGGGTAAAATTTCAATACTACAATCTGTCGACCGATGAGGGGGAAGCTCATCTGAGGCCTTCTCACTGAATACTTCCTTTAAATCCCAATATTCCTCTGGAATTTTCTCCTCCTCCTTCAGGTTCTCGGTAACTGTGGAGGCTAACTCAATCGGATTCTGAAGTTTCGGCTGAGATCGCCCCTCCCCTTCCAGCCACTGGTCGGTACGTATGCACAACGACCCCTTCCTCCAGTTGATGTGGGGGTTCCACTTCCGGAGCCAGGGTAATCCCAGTATCAGCGGTTGTTCCATCCCAGGGGCCACAATAAAACACAGGGTCTCTTTATGCCTTCCCATGGTCATTTCTATGGGTTCCATTATGAAGCGTGTTGGGCTGCCCCCCACCACTGATCCATCCAATTGACAAACGGCTATGGGCGTTTTTAAAGTTTTTAGTCTTAAGCCCATTTTCTGTACTACTCCCATGTTGATCACACACCTTGTGCACCCAGAGTCTAGCAAGGCTAGCATTTCCCCTTCATCCCCCGAGGTCAGTACCCTTAACTTCACTGGAATGGTCATAGGGCCCTTGTTTGGACTTACCAGGGAGTCGTCTTCTGAATCGGAGTCACTCCTCTCGGAGGAAGTTGGAGTTCCCAGCTCCTCTCCTTTCGGAGGGGCAACCTCTACAACCTCCCTCATCTTAAGTGCCATCTTGCAAGGTTTCACTGGGTTTTTTTTCCAGGCTTTTCCCCTCCTCTTGGTTCCCCCTTTGGTTCCAACTTGGCCCGGCAGTCTGCCGCCCGATGACCTTCCATCCCACGTCGGAAGCAGGCGGTGGTCTTGGGTCTTGCCGCCATCCCTCCCTTTTGGGGTTTTAAGGCTTCTCGAGGATGTGGGGGGGAGGGCTTGCTCCAACCAGAGCTCCCCCGGCGTCTGTTTCAGGTTAGATCAATTTCCACCTCTGCTGCCAGCAGGTACCACAGCTGCAGATCATTGGGGTCTCTTCTGGCCATGCAGCTCTGGTATACATCTTCATTTAACCCATCTTTGAAAGCTTCTATCAGGGCTATCTGGGACCAGCCTCGAATATGACATGCCAGCTCTCTAAATTCCTGGGTGTAGTCGGCCACTGACCTCCGCCCCTGATTTATGGTCTTCATCCTAATCCTGGCCTTACATTCTGCCAGTGGGTCCTCAAACCTTGCCCGCAGCATGGTCATGAGCAGGTCGTAATTCAACAGCTGGGGCGCATTATCATTATGCAAAGTCACCATCCACTTTGCAGCTGTTCCCTCCAGAGCCCTGGTAACACATCTAACTTTGGCTGCCTCTGAGGGAAAATCCCCTCCGTATTCTTCCATATAGCTCCAAACTTGTGCTAGGAAAAATCCCAGCTCTTTGGGATACCCCCCCCCCGTATTTTACTTCCAACGGAGGCACCTTTGGAGTTCTACGTCTTCTGGCAATTACTCCTCCCACTGGGGGCCCCAGGGCTGCTGCTGCCTGTTGCGCTAGCCTAGGTTGATTTATGGGGGTGGCTGCTCTGCTTCTTCTGGCTGGGGCTGCCTCCCGCTCCTCCCCCTCATACCTTTGTGCAGCGTGAGGCTCTCCAAGAGCTTCATTGATGAGGTGCCTGGCTTCGTTCAGTAAAAAGTCTTTCCTCTCTTGCCATGGCTCCTCTCTTCCACGCCGACGGGTAGTGGTGACTCCTGGGGGGGCCCCTCCTCCGGATCCTTCCAGTCAACTCCCAATGACCACTTGGGCTTCACAGCTGGTTTTTCCCCAAGGTTGAGCTCTGCTAGCAATTCATCTTCCTGTGCTTCCTCTAGCAGCAATGAGTCTTCCCCTCCAATGGCACCCAGGTCTTCCTGGTCACTGGCTGGAGTTGACATGATGTTCAGACCCCCTCGGAAGAAATTGTATTATCTCTCCGGGTGGGCTGGTAAGGTGAGATTCAGAATAATGTCAGTTGGTGCTCCATTCAAAATCCAAGAAAGAAATACTTAGACTCTTTTAATTAGAGAAAAGATATCTTTTACTGGAAATGAAGTGGTAGCAACAATAGAATTCTGAATCTGAGGAATTAGGCGCGTAAATCACATATACAAAGTGATGGAAATGTTCCCACCCCCAATAGTTCAAATGGTTCTTCCAATTAAAAGTTGTGAATATGATCATGTGGACATCTTCAGGTGGTGATGAGGCCTCTGTCCGTTGACCTTGGCATACTTTGATAAAGGTTTGCAGCTGCGCAGAGAAAAGAAAGCTAAGCAAGAAATAGAAACCTAAGCAAGAATGTGCTCTCCCCCCTCCTCATTTTATACAACACTAGATTGTAACACCTCCAGCTCGCTTCCCATACTTTACCCCCCTCCTCCCCCCGTTACTTATGACAGCCGAAAGATGCAAAGAAAGATGTAGAAGATCTTGAAGGCTGACATATCAAATACTGCAGAAAACTCAGCCCCTTTCCCCACGACAAGTGAGATGGAATTGATATTTCTCTTGCTTTGTCTTTTGTAATAATTATGTATCAGGTTTGAAGAATTTGTTGCACATACGCTGTTCGGCAAGGCTGGGTATTATTTCTTTATTAGAGAGAATCTTGCCAGATTGAACCCTTTCTTCTGTGATCCTAAAGGGTATACACTGGGAGTTCATGTGTGTGTGTGTGTGTGTGTGTGTGTGTGTGTGTGGGCACGTGGGCACTATCCTAACTCTCTTCCTCTGTTTTGTATCCCACTCTGGGGTGGGCTGCCTCTTGTCTCCCCTCCCCCCTTGTGAAATGTGCAGCTGCCTTCCTGGGAAAGGAAGGACTATGTCATGGTGGCTATTGGGGCATCCTTGTATCAGAAACTAGATTGGCATGGAGGTGAAAATGCCAGATGGGCACCGGAAGGAGACATTCCAAGTCCCATCCATGGTCTTACTTTGACTCACAGGACTGTGGCTTCATGGGGGTGTGTGTGTCTCCCTTTATACTATCTGAAGATGGGTTTATGACCTGGTGAGCCAATCCAAACCATGACTGAATTGGGATCCTCCCAGTCCTCCTCGTTCCAGACAACCATTTGTTGGGTCGTGTAGGATGATGCTGTGGATAAGATTTGTGAATAGGATGTTCAGTCTTGTGGGGGGAAACTGGAAAATCAACGCACATTGATACAGTTGAATTTAAAGGCAGAAATTTATTCAAGTGCAACAATACTGAAATAGGTTACTGCCAGGATACGCCGAGTATTTATCTGCTGCAAAAAAGCTCCGCACGGGTGACAGGAAGGGCATCCGGCCAGTAAACGCTCAGCTATCTCCATTCAGTTGCCCACAACTCCACCCCACAAGGGATTATGGGGTCATTAAAGAGGATGATGATCTGAAGGACCGTCTTTTCCCAATTACATCTACCTGACCCACCGGAAGTCAGGGAGGTAGGGAATCTTATGGGTCCCTTCTCTTAAGGAGGTCCATCTATTGTGACCGAGTAGAAGCCCCTTTTCTGTGGTCGCTCTGTCCATGTGGAACATCATCTTTGTGGAGATAAAATGGACTCTCCCACCTTGACAATCTTTAGAAAGGCACCAAAAGGGCCCCCAAGGTGATAGGGAGGCCGCTCAAGTGGATGGTTCGATTGCTCTTGCTGTGGGGACAGAAATTAATTATTATTATTTTTAAATTGGAGTTGTATTTTTTAAGTTGCTCAGGGGTCATTGGGAGTGAGTTGGACAGCCATATTAATTTTCTTCATGGATCAAAAAATAAGTATTAAGAAATGATGGCTGCACCCACCAGTTAGGAATTTAATGCCGATGTTTGTTCAGCTGACCCCAATATTGAAACAGCAGAACCAAATGTGCAGAGGAAAAGAAAGGAGAAAGATAAAGAGGCTTCAAAGAAAGCAGTGGAAGTATTGTGGACCAAACTGGTAAAAGCGGGAAGCATAAATCCTCACAGATCGTCGCTGCATCCGTCCGTTGAACAACACTCAATACTGAGAACAGGGTCTGGATAAGTGCAATCTTTAGAACATCCTCTGACCTGCTCTATTTCTAAGATGGAAACACGAAAGAAGAAAGATAATTTACCAAATCAAAGAATTAATCTATGGTGTTTTCTTCCCTGAACAAAATGTCAAATCAAATCTCAATACATTCAATTTTTCCTAACCTAAAGGAAGACCTGCTTACCCCTTTAATGGAATACTCAGGAGTAAATGAATAAACCTATTTCTGGGAAAGTCCTGTGTTCTGGTATGACTCTGGGGCAATCCCTTCTCAATCATTCAGAAGAGAGCTGGAAGGGGCCTTGGAGGTCTTCTAGTCCAGCTCCCTGCACAAGCAGGAGATCCTATATCATTCCAGACAGGTGGCTGTCCAGTCTCTTCTTAAAAACCTCCAGTGTTGGAGCACCCACAACTTCTGGTTGTTACGTTTGGGAAATAATGGAGACCAGACATCTGACCAGTGACTTCAACTCTTTAATAACAGTAAATAGTACAGAACAGAGCAAGGCTATGGGCAGCAGTAACCCTTTTATAGGGTTGGCTGCTACCTTATTAACCAATAAGAAGTGTCCTGAATTTGGCCAATCAGGGGCTTATTATGGACCAATCCTTGTTCGTTGTTTAAGGACCAATCAAGTGTGCAGGCTTCCAAAACCTGCTTTGCATTTAGGCTTAGTTACTTTTATTCATTCACAACACCCCTCCCCCTTGGGTTCCGTTTGAGGGGAGCTGTGACAAAATCTTCAAGATAGACAGGCCGTTTGGTCTGTCTGGATGATTTCCGTGGCTCCACCGGGTTTGTCCTAAAGTCCGGTTCTGGTGGAGCGTTTGGATGATCTCTATTAAGTTCCGTTTCGCTGCACGGTGATTCCGTGCTGCTTCCGTTGTGGTTGTCTCTGTCAATCAGTGTTTCTTCGGGGTTTCGCAGTTCGGTTTCCCCCGTGTTTAAGTCCCCTGGAAAAGTCAACTCCCTCCCCGCTTCAATTCCCGGTACTTCGCTGGGCCGTAGGGTTTCTGTTGGCCTGCTATCCGTCATATCAAAGTCAATTTCCTCGATATTTCCTCCCCCCTCAGTTGGTGAACCCGGGGAGCCATGAGCGCTGGGTGGTAATCTCGAACGGAGTTGGTCTATGTTGCGTTTCCACACCCTCCCATTGTCTGTTAGCAGGCGGTAAGATTTAGGCCCTGTGAGGTGGGTAACAGTTGTGGGTATCCATAAAGGGTCGCCGGAGAAGTTTTTGGCAAAGATTAAATCGCCTACCTTAAATTCCCAGCATTTGCTGCTGGAGCCGAAAGGCTTTTCGGGTGCGTATGCGGGGTGGAGCCGGTTGAGGTGCGATCGTAGTTTCCTCCCCCTAAGAAGTTCGGCGGGCGTTTTGTTGGTAACGCTGTGGGGTGTGATGTGCTGCAACAATAAAATTTGATTGATTTTCTCATCGATGTTCCCGAATTCCATTTTGTGGAGGGTCTTTTTTACAAACTGTACCATGCGCTCTGCACGTCCGTTCGCCGCAGGGTGCGCGGGCGAGGTTAGCGCATGGCGGATGCCCCGGTCAGCAAGATATTGTTCAAATGGTAATGCTGTGAACTGTGGGCCATTGTCCGAGATGAGAACGTCTGGAAAACCATGTGTGGCAAATAACCTGTTTAATTTGTTGATAACTGAGTCCGTTGTAGTTGTGTTCATTCGATGGATCTCGAGCCAATTTGAATAGGCGTCGACTGTAATAAGGAAAGTGTGCCCTTTTGTAGGCCCCGCAAAGTCAATATGAATACGGGACCATGGTCCCCTTGGAGTTTCCCATTCGGTTGGGCTTGCTTTAGGTGGGGCGTTGCTGACATCTTGGCAACGTTGACAAGTAGCGACCCAGGCCTCGATTCTTTTGTCGATTCCCGGCCACCAGGCGTAGCTCCGTGCGAGTGCTTTCATCCGCACGATGCCCGGATGTCCGTCGTGCAATACCGCTAAAACAGTTCGTTGCAGTTTGCCCGGGATTACGACTCTATCGCCCCACATGATGCAGCCCTTTTGAGAAAACAGTTCGGTTTGGCGGGCTTTAAAAGGCGCCCATTCAGGTGATAGTTGTTCTGTTGGCCAACCACGCTCAACCCAGCGTAGGATGTGTTGCAGGACCGGATCTCGTTTTGTCTCGAGGGCAATGTCTCTCGCCGTCAATGGCGGCGCGTGTAGAGTCTCAATTTGCAACGTTGTGATGGCTGGGGCTGGATCTTCAACCGATTCTGGAAGCGGTGTTCTGCTCAATGCATCAGCGTGGATTTCCCCGGGCGGTGTTGCAAGGTATAGTTGTACGCCGCCAAGAATTCAGACCAGCGGGTCATTCTGGGGGACAATATATACGGGGTTGGTTTATTACCCGCAATAATCCCCAGTAGTGGTTTATGATCAGTAATTATTGTAAACGCACGCCCATACACATATTCATGAAATCGTTTAACTGCAGCCACAATAGCTAAAGCTTCTTTATCCAGCTGACTATAATTCCTTTCAGCTTTCGCTAAAGTTCGTGAAAAAAACACGACGGGAGCTTCTGCTCCGTTCGGTAATACGTGGGCCAGGATTGCTCCAACCCCAAAAGGTGAGGCGTCACAAGTAATAGTTAACGGCAGAGTCTCGTTGTACTGCATAAGTACCGAATCAGAAGTTAGCAATTTCTTTACTTGTTGGAAAGTGTATTGTTCACGTTGTCCACAAACCCACGTTGCTTTTTTGTCTAAGAGTCTATGTAATGGTTCAACTTTATTGGGTAAAAAGACGTTATAAAAATTGATAAGTCCAAGGAACTCCTGTAGATCTGCCTTGTTCCTTGGAGTGGGGGCCTTCTTAATTGCCTTTAATTTGTCCTCAGTGGGATGGATTCCTTGACTGTCCAGGAGGTATCCCAAAAACTCCACCCTTTCGGTACATAACTGGCATTTATTTTTTTTAACTTTGAGGCCTGCGTTTTGGAACCTTTGTAAAACTACTCGGAGTCGTTTTTCTAGAATGTCTCTGTTAGGGGCGGCGATGAGTACATTGTTGAAATACGGTACGACCCCTCTTATTCCTTGTAACAGCCTTTCCATTAAGCTCTGAAAAATTCCTGGAGCAACGCTCACCCCGAACTGGAGCCGGTTGCATTTAAATGCGCCCCTATGCGTGACGATAGTTTGCGCCTCCGCGGTGGCCGGATCTACAGGCAATTGTTGATACACCTGCGCTAGGTCTAATTTAGCGAAAACTTTCCCGCCACCCAGGGAATGGAGCAGGTGTTGCACTACCGGCACTGGATATGCACTTTGCTGAAATGCGTGGTTTAGGGTGGCCCGGTAGTCTCCGCAAATTCTCAGTGACTCATCAGGCTTGATAGGCGTCACTATTGGGGTTTCCCACCGGGCGTGGTCGGTGGGTTCCAGCACGCCCTGTTCTATTAGCTTATCGAGTTGTTCATCGATTTTAGGTTTCAGGGCGAATGGCACCCGACGCGGCTTAAGGCGGATGGGTGCTACCTCAGGGTTCAAGTTAAATGAGATCGGGGTCCCCTTGTACTTGCCTAGTCCGTTCGCGAAAACGTCTTGGAATTCTTGCACGAGGGCTTCCTCCCAATCGTTGCTCTCGGCACGGTGGACTCCGGCTACAGTGATTCCAAGCGGTCTGAACCATTGAAGGCCTAAAAGACTAGGCCGGTCACGGTCCACAACAGTCAGTGGCAGTGCAACGGTGCGGTCCTTGAAAGAGACCTGGAATCGGCGGGACCCGACAACGGGAATTCGGTTACCCTGGTAATCTTTGAGTATAACCCTTTGAGGGTTTAGGTCTTGGCGGCGAATCATCGGGATGAGCTGTTGAAGCGTCTTCCAGGACACCATCGAGAGGGATGATCCTGAGTCCACCTCCATTACACAAGGTTTGTTTTCGATAGCGACCTTTACTCTGATTTTCCCGGCATCAAGGGATGTAGCGTGGCCTATGGTAATTGTCTGGTGGGTCTCTTCCCACCTGGTTTCTTCCCGCCTGGTGGAAGTGGTGGACGGTTTGTTTCTGTAGGAATTCTTCGGGGTGTGCCGAAGAATTCTGAAGACTGGCATTCGGCCTGTCGGGGTTTGGAGTTGGAGTTTTGTTTGCTTCGGCAAACCTTTGCAATGTGACCTCTTTTCCCGCAAACGCGGCAGAGTGCGTCAAGGAATTTGCAGTTGGATTGTGGGTGATTCGCCCCACATTCTGCACAAGGTCGAGATGAGGGTTGTGTGAACTGGTCTCGTTCCGTTCGGAGTCGGTTGACCTCTTCCTCATCGCTTTCTGATGGAGATTCTAGGTCTTCGTTGTGAGTCGATACCGGGTGTCTCTCTGAGCGAGGCGAGGTATCTTTGGCGAGTTGACGTAGCGGTGCGTTGGTGCGGCACATTCGGGCTGCCGACTTTTTGGTCACCTCCGCTGCTGTGGCTTCTTTAAGGGCATCGGTGAGGCTGATGTCCCCCTTAGCCATGATTTTGCTCTGGATCGTGCCGTCTTCTAGGCCCAGAACCAGGCGGTCTCGGAGGGCTTCTTCTAAATCAGAGAATCCGCAGAGGCCTCCAGGGTTGCGGAGGTCTGCGATGTAGTTGGCAAGGCTTTCGCCTTTCCGCTGGTCCCTCTGGTAATATTCGTGTCTTCTGACTAAGGTTGGCACGGTGGGCGCGTAGTGGGCCCGTAGCAAAGGCTCGAGGACGTCCCAGTCCATCGCTTTTACTTCGGCTGGCTTGGCAAGTGATTTTGCCATTTTAAACACGGTAGGCCCGCAGTGGGTTAGAAATATAGCTCTTTTTTTGCTGGTTGTTGCGTCTTTCAAATTGTTGGTCTCCAGAAACATCTGGAACCTATCCATGTACGACTCCCAGTCTTCGGTTTCTGGGTCGAATGGAGCGGGTGGTACGGCACTGCTGGCCATGTTGCCGTTGATAGTGCGTGTTCGACCACGTGCTCTGTTGGTTGCTCTGTAGATTAGTCAGTTCTTCGGTCTCCGCATCCCATCCTCGTCGCCAGTGTTACGTTTGGGAAATAATGGAGACCAGACATCTGACCAGTGACTTCAACTCTTTAATAACAGTAAATAGTACAGAACAGAGCAAGGCTATGGGCAGCAGTAACCCTTTTATAGGGTTGGCTGCTACCTTATTAACCAATAAGAAGTGTCCTGAATTTGGCCAATCAGGGGCTTATTATGGGCCAATCCTTGTTCGTTGTTTAAGGACCAATCAAGTGTGCAGGCTTCCAAAACCTGCTTTGCATTTAGGCTTAGTTACTTTTATTCATTCACAACACTGGTGGCAAGCTGTTCCACTGGTTAATTGTTCTCACTCCATTAAGGAGAAGTTTCTCCTTAATTCCAGGTTGCTTCTCTCCTTGACTGCTTTCCATCCATTGTTTCTTCTCCTGCCCTCTAGAGCTTTGTAGAGTAGGCTGAACCCCTCTTTGTGGCAACCCCTCAAATATTTGGATGACTGCTATCATATCCCCCCTAGTCCTTCTTTCCTCTAAGCTAGCCAAACCCAAATCCTGAAACTATTCTTCATATGTTTTAGTCTCCAGGGCTTTTAATCCTTTTAGTTGCTCTTCTTTGCACTTTTTCCAAAGTTTCAACATCTTTTTTTGTAATGCAGTGACCAAGGCTCCCTTAAATATTTCATGGTTTAACGTGATAAGTCCAAGCATGGTCAGGTCTTCAAGAAATCCCTAGCTCTCCCAGACTTTCCATCTCCCTTTCTCTAAGAAATTTTTCCCTCTCCAATGTGAGCTGTTCCTGAGAAGTATAAGGCTCCCCATTTCAAGCAGGTGTGGCCTTAACAGTCTGTCAACCGGTTGTGGCCTCGGGGGAACCCAGATAGGTCCTAGGTGACCTTCAACTCTTGGCTGCATTTGTGAGTTCCAATTTGCACCCGAGAAGAAAAGCTGTGAGAAATGTGCTTACCAAACAAAGGATTCATCTTGAAGAGGAAGATTTGGATTTATTTATTTTTTTAAAAAAAGATCAGCTCTTCTGTAAGTGGCCATAAAATCTAAGCAGTCAACAACCTCAGCAGCTGGTCTCTCTTTGGAAGCTAAGCAGGGTTGGGGCTGGTTATTAGGTATTATGAGTGGAATATTTATTTATCTGTTTGTTTGATTATTTGTCAAACATGTATAAGATAACCAGAGCAGAGCAGATGAAGAACCAACAGGTTCTTGTCTTCAAGGCAAACACTACTGTTCTGTGTGCAAAACTTGGGTACCTGGACAATTGGATAAACACTACCGTTCCATGTGCAAATTTGAGCACCAGGACAGTTGATATCGTTCCCTGAAGTCATGGAAGGTTGCATAACCTGTGCAAACTACAATCTTAAACAAAATCTCTCTCAACAAAGTTCAGGGCCTTCTTATTTTTTGTTTGTACATCAGTTAACCAAACGGGCAAATGCCTCAGGTGTTCTAATCCTTCTTTCGACAAACATGGCCTCCTTTGAGCAGATCTGAGCAGGAGAGTTCGTCCTCCCTCCCCCCAAAACCAGTCTGTGGATGTGAGTCCTGAGTTCCAAAAGTCAGGATAGGCCCAGGCGAGAGACAGAAGGTTGGTCAGACATGGCAGTAAAGTTTCTGGAACAAAACTACCAGCAGGAACATCACGATTCTTCATCGAGCGATAAACAACTTCTTAGGGCCGTGAGAAAAGCCAGAGAACCAGGGAAAAAGGAGGATCTGCTAGGCCCAGAGGTAAACTAGCCCTAAAGAAAGAGCCAGAATCTGTTCCAAGGTGCGATTACTCAGAAGAAATCTCAGGAAGATTCTCGGAACTGAACTCAGTGATCACCAAACAAACCTGTTCCTCCGAATTTCCTCCTATGATTCTAAAGATCTTTTAGTTGAGATTTTGCCAGTAAGAGCAATTTGGCCTAAGGGAGAAAGATCCTCACTGAGAGAGCCAAAGAAGCTAAAAATGTTGGAAGAGGGCTGTAAGATCCTTTCTTGAACCCCAACTAGGGTAGAAATTCATCCAAAAATTCAAAATTGGTCAATGTGAGCATAATGTAAACTGAATGAAGTAAATTGCATACGATAAACATGTTTTGTGGTTCCTATTGTTACAGGGTAAGAACGTTCAACTTCATAAGTATACTTTTCTCATAATACTGTAAGTTTCAAGTTTTCTAAACTCTCAGGTTATGAGTATGACTCTTACTTCTTTCTACAAACACTTTTTTCTGCTCATTTGAGCAGATCTGAGCATAACAGGTTCTCCCCCAAATCAGTCTGTGGATGTAAGTCCTGAATTCCGAAAGTCAGGATAGGCACAGACGAGAGACAGAAGGTTGGTCAGACATTTGTTTGCTTGTTTGTTTGCTTGTTTGTTTGTCAAACATATACAAGATAACAAGTATAGGTATGAACATAAACAAGAGCAAAGGAAGTAAATACAGATAAATGGGGACAGTAAGACAGGGACGGTAGGCACATTGGTGTGCTCATGCATGCCCCCTTTAAGAACCTCTTAGGAATGGGGTGAGTAGACTGTCCACAGTAGACAGTTTGAGGTTGAAGCTGTGAGAGGTTGAGGTTGTAACAATGGAATTGGGTAGGGCATTCCAGGCATTGACCACTGTTGCTGAAGTCGTATTTTCTGCAATCGAGTTTGGAGCGGTTTACCTTGAATTTGTATCGGTTATTTGCCCGTGTATTATTGCGGTTGAAGCTGAAGAAAGAATAACCAATTTGACTGATGACATTAATTTATTCAGGGTGATAAAAATGATCAGGGACCATGAAGTGCTCCAAAGAAAGATCTCGACCTTTTGTAGCATCGCAAAGTAGCATCTCTTCCTACAATGGAAAATTTCAACCCAATATGTGGCATGCTCAATCAACTAAATTAAGAGAACACCAAGGATGCTTTTAATAGGTTTTTAATATCCAATATTACAGGCCCCTCACATCACGGACATAAACGGTTTCAACTTCTACACTCAAAACGATGCTATAGAGCACTCTGCACACCAGAACAACTAGACACAAGGACAGTTTTTTCCCAAAGGCCATCCCTCTGCTAAACAAATAATTCCCTCAACACTATCCAACTATTTACAAAGTCTGCATTACTATCACTATTAATCTTCTCATCACTCCTTATCACCCATCCCTTCCCACTTGTGATTGTATGACTGTAACTTTGTCACTTGTATCCTTACGATTTTTATTGACTGTTTCCTAGTATGATTTTATTGCTTATTGTACCCTATGACTAACATTAAGTGTTGTACCTGATGATTCTTGACTCTTGATGAATGTGTCTTTCCTTTTATGTACTCTGAGAACATTTGCACCAAGACAAATTCCTTGTGTGTCCAATCACACTTGGCCAGTAAATTCTATTCTATAATTCTAATAGAATTCTATTCTATTCTATTCTATTCTATTCTATTCTATTCTATTCTATTCTATTCTATTCTATTCTATTCTATTCTATTCTATTCTGTTCTCTATTTCAGGAGTTGTACAGAGATGACACATGATTAACATTCACTTTTTCTTCACAATCCACAACAGATTGTTTAAAAGGATAAAAGAAGAACAATCCAGTTTGACAAGGAGGGAGGGACAATTGTGGTTGGATGCCTCGGCAAAAGGGAAAACAAATTGAAATACTTGTTCTCTGTCGTCCACCATAGCTAAGTTCATGGAATGCAGCTTCAACCAAGAATGCCAAACTCGGCCCTCCAGTCTTGATCATCTCACTTATTTTGGAGGTAGTATATTACACCAAGAACAATCATAGCAAAAAAGAGAGCTGAGGGCCTTCTCTCGATAATCTTTTTCAGAGGGACACTTCTTGGCACACGATTTTGTGATGAGCACTTTGGAATCATGACCTTGAGAGGGAGAACATAAAAAGAGTGGAAATAATGGAGAACAAATACCCTTGGCCACCACAGAAGTAGAGTTACTGAATAACACGTTCTGTTATTCTAGTCACTCTCTCGCTCTCAAAGAAGAAACTTTAGTTTTCCCATGAATTCAATTTGTCACTTTGGTCTACCTAGTGTGGCTGATACCAAGTCCCCCAAGGACCAACATTACCACAGGGAGTCCTGGACTTACAAGAATTGAGCCCAACGCTTTTGCTGTGGAGTGAGTTTTGCCCCATTGTACAACCTCTTTGCCACCGTTGTTAAGTTGTTCACATGGTTGTTTCATGCCTGTCAGAAGATTGCAAAAGGTGATTGTATGACCCTGAGGCATTGCAATGGTTATAAAAGCAGGCCACTGGCCAAGCCTTCAAATTTTGACCACCTCAGGGATGCTACTGTAGCAGCAAATCGTGTTACTAAAAACAGGACTCAAGACCACATAAAGGTAGAAGAATTCAGGTTTAATTGCGCAAAGCGTTCAGAGCATTAGCATGACAAATTCTGAACCCCCCCAGTTGCACCTGGGATGGTTCCTTTATACACATTGTGACCTCAGCATAGGTCTGGGCATTCATCTTCAGATTTACCAATTATGGTTTAACTGTTACACAGTTATGATAGAGGAAGAACAAAACATCCTGTCTCTAGAGGAAGTGGAAAGAGAATATGATATGCATTTCTTCTTACTCTTTTATCTTACACCACCAGTAATTTTCCATACCCACCCTTATGTTCAGTTTCAGCAACAGTTCAGTTACATTTCATCTGAAAGTATTCTCTAAATAGATGCAGCAAGCTAGAACGAAGGCAACTATGACCTTTACCCTAGAATATGTCCTGTACCCTTATAGTGCTGTTTTATGTTTCATTGGTCCTGCTTCACTATGATGGTTGTAAGTGTGAAAAATGCTCATAAGTCACTTTTTTTTCAGTGCCATTGTAACTTCATTCACTAAACGAATGGGTAACAGATTGACAGAGTTGGAAGGGACCTTGTAGGTCATCTAGTCCAACCTCCTCCTCCCCCGCCTAAGTAGGAGACCCTACACCATTTCTGACAAATGGGAATCCAATCTCTTCTTGAAGGCCTCCAGTGATGAAGCTCCCACAACTTCTGAAGGCAACTTCTGTTCCATGGGTTGATTGCTCTCAATGGAACAGCTTGCTTTCAGAAGCTGTGGGAGCTTCATCACTGGAGGCCTTCAAGAAGAGACTGGACTGCCAAGTTATGGACTACCTATATCATGATTTAAATACATTTTTAGGGCCTTCTGAAGAACCAATGGACAGAACCCTTAGAGAAACTGGCAGAAGAGTCTCACACAGGGGTGGGCTTTAAAATTTTTAGCAAAGGGTTACCTGTCTGGTTGCTGGGTGGGTGTGGCCATGGTGAGTTTGGCCTAGTCGACCTAATGCACCATGGTGGGGGGGGCATTTTGCCCTCCCCAGACTCCAGGAGTTTTCCTTAAGCCTCCAGGAAGGTGAAAACAGCCTCCCTGGGCTCCGGAGATTCTCTGAAAGCCAGAAACATTTCTGGTCTTCCCAAACTTCCGGGAGGCCCGTTTTGTGCCCTCCCCAAGCCTCCATGCACACCCTGCACTTACCTGCATCCCAAACAGGCCATTTGGGGACTCCTAGGAGGGATGAGGCAAGCCAGGAGTGGGATTGGGGGGTTTCTCCGAACTGCACAGAATCTTAGCTAGGGGCTCTCCCAAACCCCTGCGAGCCCCCAGCAGCCCCACCCCTGGTCTCATGGACTCCGTTGCTTACCTGTTCCTGACACCATACCAAGTGTTATGCATCGTTTCTCCCCCTCAGAACATATGGTGGCGTCCAAGCATTTCCAGTTTGAGACCTGCTCTTGACACGTGAAACAAACGATGGAATCAGCTGCAAACCAAGAGAAAAGCTTTTCAATAGAATCAGTTCCACGGAAGCTGTTGGGTAACTGGAATTGTGGTATAGCTCGGGCTCTTCCCTGAGTGTCTGCCAGAATCAGCTTTTAGCTCAGTCCAAATACCTGTTTTTCATTGCTATTGACTCAGGAGCCATGCTGGCACAGTGATTAGAATGTAGTACTGCAGGCTAACTCACTGCGAACTGCCAGGAGTTTGATTCTGAGTGGCTCAAGGTGGACCCAGCCTTCCATCCTTCTCAGGTCAGTAAAATGAGGACCCAAATTGTTGGGGATAATAGGCTAACTCTATAAACGGCTTAGAGAGGGCTGTAAAGCATTGTGCAGTGGTATATAAGTCTAAGTGCTATTACTATTTCTTTCTATCTTTCTATATCTATCTATCTATCTATCTATCTATCTATCTATCTATCTATCTATCTATCTATCTATCTATCTATCTAGCTATCTAGCTATCTAGCTATCTAGCTATCTAGCTATCTAGCTATCTAGCTATCTAGCTATCTCTATCATACACACATAAACATCTATCTATCAATCATTTATCTATCTATCTATCTATCTATTTATCTATCTATCTAACATCAGCAAAAATAGATATAGATCTATCTATCTATCTATCTATCTATCTATCTATCTATCTATCTATC
>NW_020717365.1:49830-61849 GCF_900518725.1 Notechis scutatus | reverse complement strand
GAAGGAAGGAAGGAAGGAAGGAAGGAAGGAAGGAAGGAAGGAAGGAAAGAAAGGGTAAGGGGAGACTCACAGCAATGACTTCTTGAAAAAAAGGACATTGAGAAGGAAACTCAAAATCACCTCTCTTAATTTTGTTTAGTATAAGACAGGATGGAGAGAAGTCTGGACAAGCTTTCAACATTCTGTTTTTTTAAGACAATACACTTTTCTCAAATCAAGGGCAACAACAACTTACCTATTGGGGTGCACATGACCAACACGCTGAAAATGACAAACAGGACCTCTCCTCTCTTCATGTTGCTTCTCCAAGTCACTCTGAACATAATGAACGTCTCTGAATGGCCTCTGTCATATTTGATTCTGGGACAAATGGAGGTATGAAATATTGGCTTGTCTCACATGACAGGGTGTGATCACTTTCAAAATACTTCGTGTGGGAGTGAACATGCAAAACATGGTTTCTCCAGGCTGCTGCCCTATGGATGTGTTGGACGACATGTTCCAAGACTCCAAGCAACCAAAACAGTCCCCTCACCCCCTAAATACTAGAACATTTTTTGGAAGCAACATTGAAGGAACTAGGTATAACTAGTCTAGTGAAAAGAAGAACTAGGGTGACATGATAGTAATGTTCCAAAATGGCTGCCCCAAAGAAGAGGGGGTCAAGCTATTTTCCAAAGCACCTGAAGGCAGGACCAGAAACAATGGATGGAAACTAATCAAGGAGAGAAGCAACCTGGAATTAAGGAGAAACTTCCGAACAGGGAGGACAATTAATCAGTAGAACGGCTTGTTTTCAGAAGTTGTGGGTGCTCCATCTCTGGAGATTTTCATGAAGGGATTGTCTGAAATGGTATAGGGTCCCCTGCTTGAGCAGGAGGTTAGACTACAAGACCTTCAAGGACCTTTCATTCTATTTCTTCTAATATTTGTATTTCTTCTAATATTTCTTTTTCTATTATTTCTAATTCTATTCCATTCCTTCCCCAGGGCAGTTAGTATGGTTCTTGTTAGAAATGCCTGGGGATTATGGGAATTTAAAGCAACCCACCTGAGAGGCCTTGAATGGGGGAGTTTATCTGCCTTAGTAAGACCACACCTAGAGTTCGGCATCCAGTTTTGGTCACCACATTATTAGAAAAGATGTTGAGACTCTAGATCAACTATTGAGAAGAGCAACCAGGATGATGAGGGGACTGGAGACTAAAACATATGAAGAAGCGTTCCTGTCAAACAGACAACAAATGGTCAAAATTGGGAGTGTCCTATCAAATTCTGTACCTGTCAATAGTGGTGTCCCCCAAGGCAGTGTTCTAGGACCAACTCTCTTCATACTTTACATAAATGACCTCTGTGATCATATTAAGAGCAACTGCGTTCTCTTCGCAGATGATGTAAAGCTGTTCAATACCACAGAAAATACTGCTACCCTTCAAAAAGATCTTGACTTTGTATCTGAATGGTCAAACAAATGGCAACTTCAAATCTCAACAATTAAATGCTATGTCCTACATATTGGCAAAAAAACAACAACAACAGAAAATAAAATACAGGCTGAATAGTCAAGACCTTGTTGATGATCCAAACTCTGTAAAGGACCTTGGAATACTCATCTCTAATGATCTAAGTGCTAGAGCCCACTGTAACTACATAGCCAAAAAGGCATTAAGAGTTGTTAACCTAATCCTACGTAGCTTTTTCTCTGGTAAAATCAAACTACTAACTAGAGCATACAAAACATTTGCTGGACAAATACTTGAATACAGCTCATCAGTCTGGAACCCACATTACGTATCTGATATTAGCACAGTTGGGAAAGTCCAGAAATATTTCACAAGAAGAGTTCTCCACTCCTCTACTCGTTGTAGAATACCTTACGCCACCAGACTTGGAATTCTAGATCTAGAAAACCTTGAATTAGGCCGTCTTCGGTCCGATCTAAGTATGGTATATAAAATCATACATTGCAATGACTTACCTGTCAATGAATACTTCAGCTTCAAGCATAACAACACAAGAGCACACAATAGATACAAACTCAAGGTTAACCGCACCAAACTTGATTGCAGGAAATACGACTTCAGCAACAGAGTGGTCAATGTCTGGAATACTCTACCTGACTCTGTGGTTTCTTCCCCAAACCCCAAAAACTTTAACCTTAGACTGTCTACTATTGACCTCACCCCTTTCCTAAGAGGTCTGTAAGGGGCGTGCATAAGCGCACCAACGTGCCTACCGTCCCTGTCCTATTGTTTCTTTTATTTTTCTTATATGTACCCATTTCATGTATTCATAACTATGTATACACTTATATCTATTATCTTGTAAGTGACTGACAAATCAAAATAAATAAAAAATAAATGTTAAAAAATAAAGAGCGGTTACAGGAACTGGGCATGGCTAGTCTGGTGAAGAGAAGGACCAGGGGAGACAGGAGAGCATTTTCCAATATTTGAGGGGCTTCCACAGAGAAGAAGGGGTCAAGCTATTTTCTAAAGCACCTGAAGGCCAGACAAGGAACAATGGATGGAAACTGAACAAGGAGAGATCCAACCTGGAAATAAGGAGGAATTTTCTGACAGTGAGAACAATCAACAGCTTGCCCTTGGAAGTTGTCGGAGCGTCATAACTTGAGACTTCAAGAAGAGATTGGACTCCCATCTGTTAGAAATGGTATAGGGTCTCCCGCTTGGGCAGGGGGTTGGACTAGATGACTTACAAGGTCCCTTCCAACTCTGATTATCTGTTATCAGAATGATAGAGGTTGCATTGATAGTTGATAACACAATGAATTAAGGGACAGCATTTTATGCGTTGAGCAATAATGAGGTTAAGAGGCTCACAATGCCCAGAGTTGTTTGACAGCAAGTGACTTTGGGAAGCACATAAACGTAATCCACGAATACAGGTAGTCCTCAACTTATGACCATCGCTGAGCCCAACATTTCTGTTGCTGAGCGAGACAGTTGTTAAGTGAATTTTACAACCTTTCCTGCCACCGTGGTTCAGTGAGACGCTGCAATTATTAAGTTAGTCACACGGTGTTGAATGAACCTGGTTTCCCTATTGACTTTGCTTGTCAGACGGTCGCAAAAGGGGAACGTATGACCCCCAAGGACACAGCAACGGGCATAAGTATGAGTCAGCTGCCAAGCATTTGAATTTCGATCACGTGATCATGGAGATGCGGCAGGGGTTGTAACAGTCTTAAGTCATTGTTTTGGTTGTTGTGACACTGAATGGACACTAAAGAAATGGTTGTAAGTTAAGGACTACCTGCATGTCAAAAACAATGCCCAGTTGCACCATGAAATGCATGAGCCCTTATTTATTTATTTATTTATTTTTGCACAAGGAGAAACTTCAATCAGATTGCAGGCAGTGACACACAGTCACCGGCATCCTGACCTCCTCCCACCTGGACAGTCGCAATGCACTCTACCTGGGGTTGTGTTTGAAGAGCATCTGGGAGGCTTTGGTTGGTCCAAAATGCAGCGGCCCACACAGTTCTGGGCACACCCAGATTTACACAAGTGTCACGTCTTCTGCGAGAGCTGCGCTGATTGCCCGCGTGCTTCCTGTTGCCATTCAAGGCGCTGTTTATCATTTTTAAACCCTGCTTGGCTTGGGACCAATTTATTTTATTTATTTATTTATTTATTTGATTTGCCAATTGTTTACAAGATAATAAGTATAAGTGTATACATAGTTGTGAATACATGAAATGGGTACATATAAGAAAAATAAAAGAATAAGAGAAACAATAGGACAGGGACGGTAGGCACGATGGTGCGCTTATGCACGCCCCCTACAGACCTCTTAGGAAAGGGGTGAGGTCAATAGTAGACAGTCTAAGGTTAAAGTTTTTGGGGTTTGGGGAAGAAACTACAGAGTCGGGTAGAGTATTCCAGACATTGACCACTCTATTGCTGAAGTCATATTTCCTGCAATCAAGTTTGGTGCGGTTAACATTGAGTTTGCATCTATTGTGTGCTCTTGTGTTGTTATGGTTGAAGCTGAAGTATTCATTGACAGGTAGGACATTGCAATGTATGATTTTATATACTATACTTAGATCGGACCGAAGACGGCGTAATTCAAGGTTTTCAAGTTCTAGAATTTCAAGTCTGGTGGCATAAGGTATTCTACAACGAGTAGAGGAGTGGAGAACTCTTCTTGTGAAATATTTCTGGACTTTCTCAATTGTGCTAATATCAGATACGTAATGTGGGTTCCAGACTGATGAACTGTATTCGAGTATTGGTCTAGCAAATGTTTTGTATGCTCTGGTTAGTAGTGTGATATTACCAGAGAAAAAACTACGTAGGATTAGGTTAACAACTCTTAATGCCTTTTTGGCTATGTAGTTGCAGTGGGCTCTAGCACTTAGATCATTAGAGGTGAGTATTCCAAGGTCCTTTACAGAGCTTGGGTCATCAACAAGATCTTGACTATTCAGCTTGTATTTTATTTTCTGATTTTTTTTGCCAATATGTAAGACGGAGCATTTATTTGTTGAGATTTGAAGTTGCCATTTGTTTGACCATTCAGATACATAGTCAAGATCTTTTTGTAAGGTAGCAGTATTGTCTGTGGTATTGAACAGCTTTACATCATCAGCGAAGAGAACGCAATTGCTCTTAATATGATCACAGAGGTCGTTTATGTAGAGTATGAAGAGAGTTGGTCCTAGAACACTGCCTTGGGGGACACCACTATTGACAGGTACTGGATTTGATAGGACGCTCCCGATTTTGACCATTTGTTGTCTGTTTGACAGGAATGCTTCTATCCAGTTATTCAGTTGTCCAGAGATACCATAGGATTTTATTTTTAGGAGTAGTTTGTCGTGTACCACTGAATCAAAGGCTTTGCAGAAGTCTATGTAGATTGTGTCAATTGCTTTGCCCTGGTCGAGTTGTGTCGTCCATATGTTTTTGCAGTGTAAGAGTTGCAGATTACAGGATAGTTTTTTTCTGAAACCAAATTGTTTATTGGAGAGTAGGTTGTTTGACTCTAAGTGGAGGATGATGGATTGGTTAATAATTGATTCCATGACTTTACAGGTGACGCAGCATAAGGAGATTGGCCTGTAATTTTCGACTAGGCTTGGGTCTCCCTTTTTGAAGATGGGGATGACTGTGGCTTGTGACCATAGGTTAGGCAAGGAGCTGGTCCTGAAAGATTTTTCAAAGATTATGCTTAGAGGTTTGGCTATGGCAGTGGATAGCTTTCTTAAGAAGTAGGCACATATTCCATCCGGTCCAATAGATAGAGATGGTTTTAGATTGCGTAGTGATTTTTCGACATTGTCTTCTGTGAAATCGATATGTATTAGATCATTGTTGTTATCAGTGGTACGGCTAGGAAATACTGGGCATGATCCATTGCTGTTTACAAATACTGAGCCGAAGAATGTGTTAAAGATGTTGGCTTTAATGGTGTCGTCGTTGCAGTCTTTACCATCAGGTCCTATCAAGGGAGGGATGGACCTTGAGTCTTTTAGTTTGTTGTTTACAAAATTGTAAAAAGCTCGGGTGGAATTGGTGCTTAGAAGGTTTTCCTCTTGTTTAATGTGATAATTGGTGCATTCAGTCTTTATCTGGTGGCATAAATTTTTGTATCGGTTTTTGAAATTGGCAACGTGACCAGATTTGTTTTTCCGCCAGAGTGATCTCTTTTTGGATTGAAGTTTCCTTATTGATATGGGTAATCTGCTTTTTTGTTTTGTTTTGGGAGTTGTTGTTGGAACATATAGTTTGATGACTCTTTTGACTTCAAGTAAAAATATGTTATAATGGTCTTCAACGGTATTGCATCCAGTGAATAGAGTTTGCCAATCAAGGGATGAGAGATCGTTGTCTATAAGATCATAGTTGCCTTTTTTGAAGTTACAATAGGGGATTACATCATTGTGGTGATTTTTGTGTGGATGTATGTTGAGACAAAAGTCGATCATATTGTGGTCACTACTGGAAAAGGGTTCTTTAGTTTGTATTCCGTAAATTAGGTTCAAACTGTTGCAGAAGATGAGATCGAGGCAGTTGTTTAGTCTAGTGTTGTTAATTACTAGTTGTTCCAGTCCCAGATTTGTAATAGCATTGTAGAAGGTTGTGTGTATGATTTCAGTTGTACAATCATTTAGGGTCCAGTTAATATGAGGTAGATTGAAATCACCAAGAAAGATAAAAGGGTATGGGCAGGATGCAGCCCATGTTAGTAATGTATTTAGCTTGTTTACATGTTCGATGTCATAATCAGGTGCTCTGTAACATAGTAAGAATCGAATTGTGATATTTGAGGATAGTTCACAGATGATGGTTTCAGGAAGAGCAAGCTCCTGGGTAACTTGGATATTTTTTAGATGTAAGGATTTTTTATAGAATATAGCAACACCACCTCCTCGACGATTTTCACGATCTGATCTGTAAACATGATAGTCTCTTACTGTGGTAATGGAGTCGGGGAGATATGCATTGAGCCATGTTTCACAGACAAATATAATGTCGAAGTTAGCCATATTTAGGAGGAAGAGAAATTCAGGTATTTTATTCACGAGGCTTCTTGCATTGAGTAGTTTGCATTTAAGGCCGGCAGTAGTTGGAATTGAGGTAGTTGGGGGCGTGCGTGCCTAGTCTTGGGTGATGGTGGATGGGTTGAGGTAGGGTTGTGGTTGAGGGTAAAAGCTGAGTATTGGGTTGCGTGGCTTACTTTTGATACAGTCAGCATGGTAGTCAATGTACAGGTCCTTCTCTCCATTGTCTAGACGGTTTTTGAGTTCGATGCGGAGTACACGGGAGCGGGCACGTTGCTGTATGGTTAGGTCAGGGCGGCATGATAGTCTACCCAACTCACCAGTGTTGGCAGTGGTGGGCTGCAACCGGTTTAACCATCGGTTTGGTGAGCATATGCACCCAGGGGTAGGATTCTACTGGTTCGAACCGGTTCGGCCGAACCCCTTGCTCCGAAGATCAGCCCACCCACCCCTGCTCTTTCCTGTCCTCTACTTCCCTTTTTAAGAGCACAGGTGATTCACCCAGCAGAGCAGTTTGGCGCGCCTCAACTGCTTTCTTCGCAGGGACTGCTGTAGAAGGTAAGTAGTAGAGCCGTTTGTAATGCGGAGCGTACGTGCAAAGCGTACAATCACCAAACCGGTTGTTATCCCAGTGGAATCCCACCCCTGCAACGCAGAGCTGAAAATGGAGCATTTAGAAGCTCAGCTGCTTACCTTCCAAATCAAGCAACCGTAAGTAGAACAGCGAGGAGGGGAGAAATCAACTGTGCCGGGCGATTGAGATGAGCTACAACAGTGGCCCCCAACCTTTTTTGTGCCGTGGCCCAGTACCGGCATCACAAAATGATCTGCGGCCCAGTACCGGCATCAGCACGCATGGGAAGGCGAGCCAAGCGACCGGCCAGCCAGCCGTCCCCCGCTTCTCCCCGCCACCTTCAACTCCTCCTTTGTACCTTTGTCGATGGGCTTCGGGACAGCTTCGAGACGGTCACTCAGCTCGCCTTGCCTTGGGTGCTGAAAGAATCCTCGCGCCTTAGTTTTGTTCGAAGCCGCCCCCCCCCCCTCGATGGAACTAAGGCACGAGGATTCCTTCAGGACCCAAATGCCGCTTTCCAACCGGAAAAGCTCACCAGAAGCACTTTCTCATCAAAACAAGATGGCGGCGCCCAGCAAACCGTGAGCCCGGTAGAAAATGTTCCACGGACCGGTACTGGTCCACGGCCCGGTGGTTGGGGACCCCTGAGCTACAAAGCAGGAAATAAAGGACAGGATAGGGCAGGGGTGGGGCCAGCTAATCGTTGGAACAACCGGTTCACCTGAACCAGTGCGAACCAACATCAACCCACCACTGAACATTGGGAAGGCAGGGTATCTTCAGAATCAGACAACTCCCCACGGCCAACTCCCCAAGGTCAACTCTCCACAGTCAACTCACCGTGGCCAATTCGCTGTAGGATAATTTGACATGGCTAACTCACTACGGGACAACTCGCTGTGGGACAAATTCAATGATTCAATTTAATTATTTTCTTATCGTTCCTTGAAAGATTTATCCTGCAAACTTTTTTTTAACAGTTTATTTATACATTTTCACTTAACATACATAAGTGCTTTGTGGACAGTAGTCTGGGTCAATTTGCTTACTTAATAATACTTTTCCCGTTCCTAATTTCTACCTCTACTATCCAACCATTTATGAAACAAATCCTGTATTCGAAAATACTCTGTACCTTCTTTTTCTTTTATCTTTAATGTCAGTCTATCCATTTCTGCACAATCTAATTTTTTTTAATTACATCTTCTCTCGGTGTTTCCTCATTTTTCCAGTATTGTGCAAATACAATCCTTGTTGCTGTCAAAACATGCAGTCTTAAATACAAATACTTTTCTGGTATCATACCTAACAAAAATATTTCTGCCTTACAACTATACCTGTGATGGCGAAACTATGGCACACGTGCCACAGGTGGCACACAGAGCCATTTGTGCCGACACACGAGCCGCAGGCAAACTTACCTCACTGCGCATGCGCGCACCTCACAGCTGATTTTCAGCTGGTTTGGGGTCTTTTTTTGGCCTCCCAGAGGCTTGAAAAAGCCTCTGCAGGCTTTGCAGGATGAATAATAGG
Organism: Notechis scutatus; assembly: GCF_900518725.1. Next base: position 53,207 of record NW_020717365.1, on the reverse strand, counting down.
CCCATTTCATCACTTCCTGTAATACCGGAAGTGACAAAATAGGCCTATTATTTGGCCTGCAAAGGCTTTTTTTCAAGCCTCTGGGAGGCTGAAAAAGGCCTCAAACCAGCTGAAAATCAGCTGTGAGGTGCAGTGCAGGTAAGGGGTGGTGGTGGGGAATTGCACGTGCATGAACAGGGGGTGTGGGGGTGTGCGCATTGCCTTCTGGGTGCTGGCACGCGAGCACGCGTGCCCACAATTTTTAGCACAGGAGCCCAAAAAGGTTAGCCACCACTGACCTATATGCAGCTTCAACCTTTGTTTTCTAACCATGTATGTATTGTTGTCCATGTGATAGTACGTGCCCAGTGTCTTGTTGCATTTCCAGCATTTGGTGGACATGTTTTTAAACAACTTTCCTAATCTCACTGGTGGTAAGTGCCACCTATAGAACATTTTGTAGAAGTTTTCTATATAGGTAGTTGCCATTGTCAACTTACAGTGTCAACTCGAAAATATTTCTCTGGCCTTTTAGAGTTGCCAGCAGAAAGGAAGTGGGGGAAGTAGTGCATTCCTTAAATGCTTCAGATAATAGCTAGGCAGCCGAAGCTGTTGGCACACAAGATTATTACTGGAGAGCATGATTGATGACTCTTGGCTATGGATGTGTCCCATTGGAGAATATAGATCCAGGGGGTGGGGGAAGACCAGGGTGAAATGAATGATGTGTCTCAGAATCTGCCACACCCAGGAAGCACCTGCGTGTTCACTCCTAATAAATCTTCTTTAAACTCTGAGAGATGTGGGTTAGAGACTCATAATTTAAATGGGGGTAGATGCCGGAGCCCTACGGTTTCTTTCAAACTTCTTATCATCTTAATTGCTCTTATCATCTTAGTCTGCACTGTTTCTAATTTCCTACTATTATTTCTATTGAATTTCACAACCGCATTTTACCGTTTAAAGCATGATGATTTCAATCCCAAGCTGTGTTTCTCAACATTAACGCAAAATAATATAAAAGGAAGCAGTCTCACAGACCGATGCAAATTCGCCAAATGAGGTTTCAATTTCAAACCCTTCCCAGCCAAAGGGAGGCTGTAATTTTCACACAATAGTGATAATAAAACCTTCCATTGCCAGATGGTTCTGACAAGCTCCAACGTGCTCTACAGGTTTTCTCTGAAAATCACCCCAATTGTACAAAACAGCCAAACCACACAATATATCCTTCGGCAATTGTGTGTTCCTCCCAGGTGGAATGGCCTTAAATGTGCAAGGTCTTTTTCACTGGTGAGAAGTTGCGATCGTGTCAGCACAGCTGCCTCTTCATACGAGCCCTGGGAGCCTTCGCCACAATGAAACATTTGATACCTCTGTCGCTGCTTATAATCTTTTCCACGGAAAGAGGTGAGTTTGGTCCCCAAGAGATTACTTAGATTAAAGAAACAATGAGAGGGCCTTGAAAATGAACTCAGAAAATGCTCTAGCGCAGGAGTATCAAACTCAATTTCATTGAAGGCCACATCAAGGTTGTGTTTGACCAGCTTGATGTCACTTGTGTCGGGGGCACCTGTGGTGGCCAAGGCAGGACTTCCTTCGGACCAGTGGTGGGATTCAATTTCTTTTACTACCGGTTCTGTGGGCGTGGCTTGGTGGGTGTGGCAGGGGAAGGATACTGCAAAATCCCCATTTCCACCCCACTCCTGGGAAAAGGTTACTGCAAAATCCTATTCCCTCCCCACCCCACTAACCTGCTTTCCAGCTCTGTTCTCCTGTGCAAGGCAACAAAAGGAGACCCAGCCAATCAGCTGGGGTTTGGGAGGCGGAGAAGAGATGGGGGCAGGGCTAGTCAGAGATGGGATTTGCCGGATCTCCAAACCACTCAAAATTTTCGCTACTGGTTCTCCAGAACTGGTCAGAACCTGCTGAATACCACCTCTGCGTCAGGCCCTCCTTCACTCTCATTATAATCTCGTCCCTCTTTCCTTCCATTATACTCTCCTCCCTCCCTCCCTCCCTCCCTCCCTCCCTTCCTTCCTTCCTTCCTCCCTCCCTCCCTCCCTTCCCTTCTCTTCCCTTCTCTTCCCTTCATTCTCCTTTCTTCTTCCTTCCCCTCTTTCCTTCCTTTTCCTACCTTGCTCTCTTCCCATCATTCCTTTGTCTTTCTTCTTTCTCTTTCTCCTTTCCTGTCCCTTCTTGGATGCTCAAATGCGAAAGGGGAAACATTTCTACTTTCGTTTCGTTTTAGTTTCTTTTGCTAGCCCTCTGCCAGTGAAAACAGAGCTTGGGGGGGGCTGCATGTGGCCCTCCAGGCCCCGTTTTCAGCAGCAACAGCCTCCTGCATCCCTCTGCCAGTGAGGAGGGCTGCAGGAGTCCATTATGGCCCAAAGCAGCCCTCCCCATCTCACTTTTTGCTGGCAGAGGCATCGCAGGCTGGTCGTTTCCTGTTTCCAGGGCGGTGCTGGCCAGATCTAAACACCTGGAGTTTGATGCCCCTACTCTAGCAGAACTTGGAGAACCTTAAGAACTTCAACATAACACTTGAAGGAATGTCTATGGAGATTCTCAATCTCCAGATCATGGTTGTCCCAAAATGCTTTTTCCAAGAGGCAACTGGACTTTCTTGGGGTTTTTTTCCCCCCTCCCTTTGAAAACATTTCACTTCTCATTCAAGAAGCTTCTTCAGTTCTAAACGGAAGAAGCTGAAGAACCGAAGAAGCTCCTTAGACGAGAAGCAAAAATGTTTGCAAAGGAAAGATCTGGTGGCCTAGAGGTGGAGCTCTTGCCTCGCAATCAGGAGGCTGTGAGTTCAATCCTAGATAGAGGCTAATATTTGGAGTAGGCTGGCCTGTGCTCGAGCAGGGGGTTGGACTAGATGACCTCCAAGGTCCCTTCCAACTCTTGTTATTCTATGATACTCTATGAAAAAAAAACCCAAGAAAGTCCAGTTCCTTTTGGAAAAACCAACTTTGAGATGCTTGATGGAGTGCTAAAGGAAAAGATGCAATGCCACAAATAGATTTTGGGTCACATTAAGTCTTTTGTCTTTTGCAATGCCCATACAGTGGGTTGTTAGCTCCAGAAATATACTACTGGTGTATGTATCTGTTCAGTCATTCTGAAGCTTCTGAACTGTTTCCAACACAGAATCAGGCAAGGGAAGCTGGGTGACATAATGTTGGCTACCTCTAGAGTTCTCCAGGCCAACATGTCTTTCCTCCTTGAAATTCTCTCACTGGTGACATTGCAATTGAGCTTAAGGTGGTTTTGTCCTTGTTGAGAAGCTGGATATCAGGGTGTTAATGTAGAGCCCTCTCACATGTTTAGGTGTTCCAGAGAATGACTCTTACTTCTTCTCATTGTACAGTCCGATTCCAGTATTTTCCCTTGAGATT
>NW_020717365.1:36273-46643 GCF_900518725.1 Notechis scutatus | reverse complement strand
AGAGAAGAGAAGAGAAGAGAAGAGAAGAGAAGAGAAGAGAAGAGAAGCAGGAATTTAAAAACTTCACAGAATTAGTTTAGTCCTGTGAAGATGGATTGATGAAACTGGGAATGTTTAGAAAGAAAGACCAAAGATGTAGAAAGCAATGGCACTCCAAATGAAAGTCACGAAGAAGTATGTTTTCCTCCTTTCTAGAAGCAAGAGATGGAAACATGGACTGAGGTCATAGGAAGGTAGATTCCAACTTCAATGTTACCAACCTAAACTAAGCACTCTCTCAGAGGCAATGGACCTGCAGAAGCTGGACTTCCCATCTAGGATATTGGGATTCATTGTTGGAATGTATTTTTGTGTAACCATTACGGTAGTATTCAGCCAGTAGATGGCAGTGTTTACAAGTTTAGATCTATGGTATATACTATGGGTGTCAAACTTGATTGTGTCACGTTATGTATCGTGACATATTGTGAAGTTTTTTGCTTTTGCGGAGCTGGGGTGGGCATGGCCTGCATGTGATACATCTGGCCTGTGGGCTGCCAGTTTCAAAGGCCTGGTAGATACTCTATGTTCTTTTGTTCTAAGTAGAGTTTCCTGTTTCGTGTTACAGTTAAGCAGTAAAGCACATGGTGACTGTACCCTTTGTTTGATCTGTGGTGCTATATATATATAAAAATAGAACTTCTCACATAGGAAGATTTAATTCTTCTAATTTCTAGTAATTGTGAGACCACAGGGCTCCTTAGGAGCACCATGGCTTTCAAATGGCGTCCTTAATGGATTGGTTCTCCCCAAATAGTATTATTTTTCAAGAGCCTGGCTTGACTGCTGGTTCAGCAGATATAATTCATATTACATAACAATATCCATGATCGACAGGTGGCAGCACTGGATCAACCTTGTTTGAGCTCTGAAGCTAAGCTGGGATCTGACCTGGGCAATACTTGGATGGGAGAACTTCAGGAAATCTCTTGGACTATAGAATGTGCTGGAATACTGAAAAAAGTCCAATACAAAGAAAAAGGCAAAGTATTTCCATATTGTTGACAGATAAGCAATGTGGAAGTGTCTTTAAGTAACCAAATATTGAACTCCATTCCACTGTTCTTTGACCTTCAGAATAATATTCTCACACATCCTGGGCCTTTAACTGAGAGTTTAATCAACCCTCTCTTAATAAACGAAGTGATTGTTTCTACTTTGCCGTATAATCATATTTTAGACTAGGAACTAGGAGTTGATTTAGCTGAAGGCTAAAACATATCAAGAACAGTTGCAGGAATTGGGTATGTCTCATGTAATGAAAAGGAGGACTAGGGGTGATATGAGGAGAAGAGGAAACCTGTTCTTCAAAGCATCTTAAGGCAGGACAAGAAGCAATGGGTGGAAATTAATCAAGGAGAGAACCAACCTAGAACTCAAGAGACATTTCCTGACAGTGAGAACAATTAATCAGTGGAATAGCTTGCCTGCAGGAAATTATGGGCCCTCCATCACTGGAGGTTTTCAAGAAGAGATTGGGCAGCCATTTATCTGCAATGGGGGTCTCCTGCTTGAGCAGGGGGTTGGTCTAGAAGACCTCCTGTTGTCCCTTACAACTCTGTTATTCTTCTATTCTGAGTTGCCTCTGTTCGGTCTCAGTTTTGGTCTCCAGAAAATCCAGTCCAGGACAGGATTGAGGGTGGCCATGCTGTGGAGGACACCTGTAGCACAGCTAAGAAACAAGACAACACGAAACACACCTCATCCTGCACCCAAAACATGTGTGAGCTCCATTCTTTTATTGTGCTGGATCACAATCTCCAGGCCAGCATTTCCCAAGCTTAGCAACTTTTAAGATGTGCAGATTTCAACTCCCAGAATCCCCCAGCCAGTGTGGGATAAAGGAGTCCCTGTGGTCAGTCATTCAAACCCTGGTCGCCTCACATTTGGACTACTGCAATGTGCTCTACATGGGGCTACCCATTTGGAGGCCTTAAATAGGGCACAGGGTGGCAGCATGGGCACTTCTTGGGGGCCCTGAGATGACCCCATGTTACACCGCTGCTCCGCAAGCTGCACTGGCTACGGGTCTGCTTCCGGATGCAATTCAAAGTGTTGGTTATCACCATAAAAATCCTGCCTGGCATGGGCCGGATTCAAAAATCCCAGCAACTGGTTCACTGCCCGGTTGCTGGGTGGGCGTGGCCATGGTGGGCGTGGCCTACTGGAACCTCCAGGAGGACTGTTTTTCACCTTCCCCAGAGTCTGGAGGCTTGCCTCGGGCCTCTGGGAGGGTGAAAATGACCTCCTCCAGGGTCTGGAGGCCCTCCAGAAGCTGGAAACATGCTCGTTTCCGGACTTCTGGAAGGCCTGTTTTTTGCCCCCCCAGAGCCTCCGCGCAGACCCTGCACTTACCTGCCTCCAAAAGGAGCCACGTGGAGACTCCTGGGAGGGGAGGGGTGGGATGGGCAGGGCCAGCCAGTCGGTTCAACGACTGGTTCAGCGAACCAGTATATAAATTTATAAATTTAACATCCGGTTCATCCAAACCAGTCCAAACCAGCTGAAACCCACTCCTGGGTCCAGGTTACTTGAGGAATCACCTCACTCCACTGGGACTGGCCTGCGCCACCCACACCAGCAGAGGAGACATGCTGTGGGCCTCTTTAGCTAAAGAATATCTGCTGGTGGGGGGCAGGAGAAAGGCCTTCACTACCATGGCTCCCACCCTTTAGAACAGTGGTCGCCAACTGAGGGGCCGTGGCTCACTGGTGGGCTGAGAGAAAATTTTGGTTGGCTGCAGAGAAATCTCACCCCCAAAGCAACCCCCCCAAAGCAATTAATCCAGGCTGCACAGAAACACAAGGCTGCACCGCCCACATGGCCCGCGGGAACCCTCCCCGCCCACTCACTCCTTACCCAGTAACCTTGCCTGCTAAATTGCTATTTTTTTTGACCATCATCTGTTCTGCTGTGACGGGAGATTTAGATTAGCTAGGAAGCAGGAAATGGTTGGATTTCTTGCTCTCTAGCTAGTCTTGAGATCTTCGGCTCTGCTTTTAAGCACAGCTGAACCTCCCGTAGCACTGAAGCTTCTATTATTCAGTGCAGACTCACGGCAAGCAAATTTGAGAGACTGAGCTAGCCGATGGCAGATAGATAGATCACTGAATGATTCTGTGAGCAACTCAATCTGCCTGCCTGCTTTGCCTGATTTTGGGTAAAAGTTGCTCTTTTTTTATTAAAAAAAATCAATATTTATCTAAATATGTATAATATTTACATACAAGCCATGCCCAGCCAGTCACATGACCACCAAGTCACACCCACAAATTAGGCCATGCCCACAGAACCAGTTAGTGGTCCCTGGGATTTAAAATTATGGGTTTGGTGGTCTCTGAGGTCCAAAAGGTTGGTGACCCCTGCTTTAGAACATCTTACCACCTGAGGTGAGAGTGGCTTCCACTCTTCTGACCAGCACCCTGGAGATAGTTGACAAATTAAGAACCAATGCCACCCACCCCTCCATGCATCCTGTTCCTTCCCTCCTCGGCTTTTAATTATAATTTTATCTGGATTTTTTAATTGTTTTAAAGATATTGATGTGTTTAACACTTTTAATATTTTATGTTGTGTGCTGCCCAGGATTGTTTCATGAGATAGGCAGCAAATGAATTCAGTAAATAAATAATTTATCTATTACAGTAAGCAAAAATGTTCCATAGAAAACACAAAACAACTGACAAATGTCCTTTCCTTTCCCTTTCTTTTCCCTTCCTTTCTCTCCCCTCTCCTCCCCACCTGGTCCTCTCCCCACCCCTTTTCTTCCCTTCCTTCTCCCTTCCCTTCTTTCCTCTCTTCTTTCCTCTCCCCTCTTAACTTCCTTTCCTTTCTCTCCACTCCCCTTTCCTCCCCACCCCTCTGCTCTCCTCCCATTCCTCTGTCCCCTCCCCATATCTTCCTTTCTGTCCCCTCTCCTCACTTTTTTGCTCCCCTCCCCACACCTCCCCTTTCCTTCCTTTCCCCATCCCTTTCCTTTTCTTCCCTCTTCCCTTCCCTACATGCAGGTTCGTCCTTATATTGTTTCAGATGTGATCATGCAAAATCCCATGCAGATTGTACCAGCTCCATTAGATGCTCCGACATGGAAAAATTCTGTATGTCACAGATGCAGCAAGGACCCGGTAAGACTCAGAATGCATGATGAGTAATTAGGAACTTCAACGGGGCTAAGAACCACTTCCTTGGTAGAAGTGAAGGAGCCTGCAATAGCAACTTCAATGGAAGGCTAAGAAAGAAAACTACCAAGAATCCAAAAGAGAGACAAAAATTTGAACAAGAATTTGTCCTTTGAAGAAAATTCACAGGAATCGATGGAGTTGAGTATGGGGTGAGTGGCATTGTGAAGTTGAGTGGAGTATTAGCTGCCTCTGATGGTAACTGCTACTTAAATAGGTAGGCGGTGGTCACAATGGAATAGATTTAACACAGGGGTGGGCTGCTGGGGGCTCGCAGGAGCTTGGGAGAGCCCCTAGCTAAGACTCTGCAGGGCTCAATAACCCAATCACCTCAGAAAGACAAGCAGCAAGGGAAAACCCTTAATAGGCTTAATTGAACTTCTGGGCATTCAGCCAAGAGCATTTCACACCTCGTAAAAGTGTTGCAAGCTAGATAAACAATCCACTCAGTGCTTGCCAGGAAGAGCCATAGAGAAAATCAGATAACATAGCCACTAGCCTCTGAGGGGATTAATTCCCAAATAATAAGAATCACACAACTCACCAGAAACTTCACTAAGACTCCAAGATCCCTCTCACAGTCACTGCTATTAAGCCTGGTTTCATCCAGTCTTTTATTTAAGTATTAAATGCATGAAATAATAAACAACTTTTGGGTATATATCTTTTTTTTTTAGGTAATTAGGGCAAAGAAGCAACGTCGAGTTGGCCACACACACCCAGTCACATGCCCACCCAGCTGGTTATTAGGGCAGAGAGCCCCTTGCTAAAAAATTTGAAGCCCACCCCTGATTTAACAGTTTGCACAAGACTATGGGAGCGGACTTCTTATTCCATATCTCGTGCAATCTATGTTGGAAAAAAATCAGACATTGAGCCGGTGTAAGCTCTTGATGGACATTCGGACACAAGGTGATGGATATTTTGTCAAGGAGCATCACAGTCACACTGAGGGGTAGAGACAAGACCCCACTTAAACAATGAGTCCTGGCAGACACCATTCTGGGTACGGATTCTGTTCAGGCTTGACCAACGCTGGCAAGGAAGGTCAAAACCTGGCACCTTTCGCGTAGGGTAGAATGCACGGTATTGCAAGCTGACTCTGCCCACTGCCAGGAGTTCAATCCTGAGTGGCTCAAGGTTGACCCAGCCTTCCATCCTTCTGAGTGGAAATGAAATCCAGAAAATGTGAGGAAAGAAGTTTTTTTTTTTTATGTATTACCAAAAGCAAAGAGGTTTGTCCACGGGGATAGCGACAGAGAAAATGGGGTATAGAAGGGATGATTCATAAAGGAACTTGTCCATGCTGTGAGTCTTGAAGCGTGTGGATGTTTGTGCATGCTGGGTCTAGGGTGACACTTGAGAAGTGTATGTGTGTGTGTATATGGGTTGACCCCAGGGTTGATTAAATCCAAGGATGTGGATTGGGACTCTTCGTTTGAACTGTGAGCGTCGTCATTACGTTCGCATTGTGTTAACTGATCTCTCTGTGTTGGCTTGTGTGGGTTTACAACTTGAAATAAGTACTTAATTAATTCTTATATTTGTGTAAGTTTAAAGGATTTTGGAGGCTGTTAATCCATAACTTTGTGGAGACCTGGGTCAGTTAACAGAAGATACCTTTTACCATATTTCTAACACCGATAGATAAATTTATACATGTTTCCCACGCTAAAAATATACAGTGCTCTGTCATACAGAAATGCCTCTCTGTCTCTGTCTCTGTCTCTGTCTCTGTCTCTGTCTCTGTCTCTGTCTCTGTCTCTGTCTCTCTCTCTCTCTCTCTCTCTCTCTCACACACACACACACACATTCCAATGCTTGTTTGTTGCTCTTCTCTGTTTAGGGGAGGAACTGGCGATTAGCAAATGGTGCTCCCCAAAATGCTCCAGATTCGGCCTGGAAATCAAAGGATCCAACATCTCTTCACAATGCTGCCAAAGTGATTACTGCAACAATGGCGGGGCCAGCAGTGCACCAAGCGGCGGTGTCCTTGTGATGGGAGCCACCCTCGTCAGCTGCTTCTACATCTTCCAGAAAGAGTTGTGATGCGGGGAGTGTTAGGGATATACCCTAGCAGAATGTGCACAGCAGTCAGGCAGTCAGGCGAATATGAGAGAAAGCGTTTTTTAGTTTACACACTCAGTAAAAACGGATACACTGTCTTAGTTGAATAGTTTATTCCATTAAGAGTGTAGCAGGGTCAAACAGTCCAAATATCATTCACTAGTGTTCAGTCAGTTCAGTCCGGAGATTGTTCAATTGCAAAAATCCAGTGTCGAATAAAAAGGTCAGTTAACTTACAATGTCAACCCATAAATCAGTCCAGTAAATATCTTCTCACAGTAGATTAGATATGCAGCATTCAAAACTCTTTCCTCCTTCGATGTCAGCAACAGGGAACACGCAGAACAATCAACCATCAATCCAGTAGCAATCCAGGTTCTCTAGCTCCCTCTTATGGCAGTTTCTCAACCGCACCCAAATTATATCATTTAGAGTTTAAAGTGAAAAACACATTTAAACTTTGCTATCATGGTTTATATATTATTTACCCAAACAACGTTAGGTAACTATGGTTATTCCTAACAGGGAGGACAGGAGGAGAAGAGAAGGATGGGTCTTCAGATCTCTAGATTTCTTGAATGACACTCCCATGGTTCCTTTGGCTAGTGAGGAAAGACACCCCCGCTCCTAGAAGAGTGAAATATTTTGAGAAGTATTAAAAAGGCAGAATATTACATTTCCCTAAAGTAGGAATGGAGAAACATATCTCAGGGGTTGCCACAAAGAAGAGGGAGTCAAGCTATTTTCCAAAGCACGAAAAGGCAAGACAAGAATCAATAGATGGAAACTAATCAAGGAGTTAAGGAGAAACTTCCTAAGAGTGAGGACAATTAACCAGTGGAACAAAAGTTTCCTTCAGAAATGGTGGGTGCTCCATCACTGGAGGCTTTCAAAAAGAGACTGGACAACCATTTGTCTGGAATGGTATAGGGTCTCCCGCTTGAGCAGGGGGTTGGACTAGAAGACCTCCAAGGTCCCTTCCAACTCTATTATTCTATGTTCTAGGTTTTCTAAATCAATATTGATCCTTCGCAGCTGCTGGTGCTTGATGAAGCCACTGCTGAAGTAGGAGATTTCTAAAGTCTCTTTCCAAAGTGGAGCAAAGCTCTGGTAGAATAAAGACTGTTTGTCCAAGTATTAGTTTAAGTCTAAGTTGTTAGTTGTCCTAACAAAGCTCTAATTTGGAATGCAATAAGGAGAGAGAAAGAGAGAGAATAATCAGCTTTGAAGTTTTTCTTAGTGCAAGATCGTCCTCTAGTGGGCAAAGTCAAAAGTGCAGATTGCAGAATCTTTTGCTATAAACCTGGGTTATTTATTTTTATTTATTTATTTATTTGATTTGTCAATTGTTTACAAGATAATAAGTATAAGTGTATACATAGTTGTGAATACATGAAATGGGTACATATAAGAAAAATAAGAGAAGAATAAGAGAAACAATAGGACAGGGACGGTAGGCACGTTGGTGCGCTTATGCACGCCCCCTACAGACCTCTTAGGAAAGGGGTGAGGTCAATAGTAGACAGTCTAAGGTTAAAGTTTTTGGGGTTTGGGGAAGAAACCACAGAGTCAGGGAGAGTATTCCAGGCATTGACCACTCTATTGCTGAAGTCGTATTTCCTGCAATCAAGTTTGGTGTGGTTAACCTTGAGTTTGTATCTATTGTTTGCTCTTGTGTTGTTATGGTTGAAGCTGAAGTATTCATTGACAGGTAGGACATTGCAATGTATGATTTTATATACCATGCTTAAGTCAGACCGAAGACGGCGTAATTCAAGGTTTTCTAGTTCTAGAATTTCAAGTCTGGTGGCATAAGGTATTCTACAACGAGTAGAGGAGTGGAGAACTCTCCTTGTGAAACATTTCTGGACTTTCTCAATTGTGCTAATATCAGATACGTAATGTGGGTTCCAGACTGATGAACTGTATTCGAGTATTGGTCTAGCAAATGTTTTGTATGCTCTGGTTAGTAGTGTGATATTACCAGAGAAAAAACTACGTAGGATTAGGTTAACAACTCTTAATGCCTTTTTGGCTATGTAGTTGCAGTGGGCTCTAGCACTTAGATCATTAGAGGTGAGTATTCCCAGGTCCTTTACAGAGCTTGGGTCATCAACAAGATCTTGACTATTCAGCTTGTATTTTATTTTCTGATATTTTTTTTGCCAATATGTAAGACAGAGCATTTATTTGTTGAGATTTGAAGTTGCCATTTGTTTGACTAGAAGACCATTTGTTAAGCTAGAAGCAGATAAGGACCCAATGTTTGGTAAGAGTTGGAAAAGACACCACAGACTTCTGGTTTCTCTTCCCACCATCCTAACTAAATAATAGAAGAACAGAGTTAGAAGAGACCTTGGAGGTTTTCTAGCCCAACCCACTGCTCAAGCAGGCAACCAACCCTATACCACTTCAGGCAAATGGTTGTCCGTCTCTTCTTAAAAACCTCCAGTGTTGGATACTCCCAACTTCTGAAGGCAATTCCATTGGTTAATTGCTCTCACCGTCAGGAAATTCCTCTTTAGGTCTAGCTTGTTAACCCTAACCCTTGATTAGTTTCCATCCGTTGCTTCTTGTCCTGCCTTCAGGTGTTTTGGAGGATTGGAAGAAATATCCTTCTGGGTTGCAGTTCCAAGTGGAGAAGAAAGACACTGGAAACATGGTGACTGCTTGGAAAGATGGTTTAATGGTGGACAGGATCACATGCCTCGGAGCTCCTGAGCGAAAAAAGGGAGGAGATGCTGAGAGTTTTATGCCTTCTGTTGGGAGTTGAATTTGAGCCATGTAGGGGCAACTCTGTAGGTTGTCTTTTGAATCCCAGGCTTGGTTGACACTTGCTGGGTGATGACGTAATGAAAGGGCTTTGGGATTCCTATGCCTGAAGGAGGTAGATCTTTGTTATGTAGAATAGACTGGCCCAGGCCTTAATGGCCCATAACAAAGGGGGGGGGCTGACTTTCTATCTCTCTGAGTTTCTACTTCTCTTTTAGGGGAAATATTCTGCCTTTTTTTTTTAATTAGAAAAATACTTTATTAAACAAATTTATACAAATACAATAAAACCCAACATTCTGCTTGTTGCAACGTGAGTAAGACAGTGTTCACTCCCTTTGACGTCTCTCAGCTTATGTAGAATAATCATTCACACTTGTTACATTAATATATAACGCAGGGTTTCGTCTAGTTGTATATTATGAACATAATTGCATGTAATGTTACTAATTTCCATCATACCTGTTTATTTGACTTTGTTTTGTTCATTTCATGTCTACCTTCCAAACAACTGTACCATAAATTTGAGATCTCATCGCACTCTGACTCCTCTTTGTTTTCAAGTTCCATTGACAGCCTAACCATTTCTCCACATTCCAAAGTTTTCTTTATAATCCTAAAGTTGGGGGGAGTATTTTTGCATTTCCCTCTCTATCGCAGATCTCTCCAAGGTCCTCTGTCACTTTGTTTGGCGCCCAGACGTGGAAAAATCAGACATTCAGAGTGGAGCCGCCATTCCTATGTCCGAACCATCGTGATGTAACTCCGGAAATCATTATACAGTATATTATACTTCATATATTAACTGCAGCAAGGCTTGCCTTTGCCCAAAATTGGAAATGCGAAAATATTCTGCCTTTTTAATGTATCCTAAAATATTTCATTTCTCTAGGAGAGGGGTGGGTTTTAACTTCCAACAGGGGGAATAGCTTTACCCCCTCTTCTTTGTAACAGCCCCTGAGATATTCAAAGACTCCTACCATGGTACTCCATGAGCCATCTTTTTATTAAACGAGACATACCCAATTCCTGCAACTGTTCTTCGTATGTCTTCTCTTCACTCTTTCCAGGGTCTCAACATCTTTTGGGTGTCATGATGACCAGAACTGGATACAGAATTCCAAGTGTGGTCTTATTAAAGCAGTATAAAGCAACATTGACATTTCATGTGACCTTGATAATCTCCTTCTGTTGTTGAAGCCTAGAATTGTGTTGGCTTTTTTGCAATTGCAGCACACTTCTGTCTCATATTTAAATGGTTATTTAGAATAGAATAGAATAGAATAGAATAGAATAGAATAGAATAGAATAGAA